>JAMKCH010082704.1:0-20983 GCA_023653785.1 Ophioderma brevispina | reverse complement strand
ATAAAGGGGGTGGATGTGCTCAATACAATGGTGGATGAAAGCTATTGAAATGGGCCATGGGAATTAGATTTTATTAGTTCACTAGTGGGTTATCACTTATAGGTCAAAACAATACCTTTCATATTTTCAAGTTATACCCGCATTGTTACGTGACCAATTATGGTATTTTTCCATGTATTTTATTTATCAAAAAATATCAGTTGAAGAGGATTTTTTTTCCAACTGACTACCATTTAAACACATTCAGACATTCCTAAATCGTATTGAAAGAAATACACAAATGAATAAGAATTTGATCCCCAGTACAAAATTGCTTTTCTTTTGTGGATATCCTTAAAATGGCTGACAGTATGTATTCTACAAAATTCTTTAAATTTCATGATCATCTACTACTTAGAGAAAATTATTCAAATTACTACACAGTCTCAACCCAGACATCAATTGTGGACTGTGGTAAAAGCAGAGTATACTAGGTCGGAATTCTGTCAATGATAAGAGAGAGAAGAAAACAGCTGTAAACAGGTCCTTGAAGTATTGACTCTGTGATGGAACCAGGTTGGATAAGCTACTAAATTAGCCTCAACTCCTGTGTCACAGTTCAGGAACTTTCACTCACAAGTATGTTAGGAGAAAAACACCCTCGGTTTGAATAAACAATCGAATATGCCTTTGTGCAGAAAATCTCTAGGCACTTTTAGATAGTGAAGGGAAAATTCTAAATATTTTATTCAAACAGTGGATGATTAATACAATAATTAAAACTACATGTGAATATACACTTTCAAAGAACAAAATCAATAATTGTGAGCGATAGCTTAAAGGTGCAATGAGAGATTTTGAGGCACCCAAATATTGGGTCTCATGTAATTTCATATAGTAGATTAGACCTATAGATTTCTTACCTTATATGGCTACAGAAATGTTTAAATTGAGAGAAAAAAAAGGTGATTTTGATTGCTTATTTTTCAATGTAAAACATATAGGCTGAATTCATATTTGCTCCATATGAAATTAGAAATTTCACAATTTTTTTGACCAAAGAAACATTTCTAGCTTAATCCTTTAAGCTCTTTTCAGATTGGGAATTTTTGATGGAAAGCTTAGGGCAAAAAATCAGTACTTTCGATTTTAAGGGACACCTGGTATGTGAAATCTCCTTTGCAACTTTAAGAAGAAAGCTAGTTGCTCGTATAGAGTTGAATGGTGTCTTGCAAAATGGTAGAAGAAGATGATCTCAAGGATCTTGGTGGTCATGCAGCTGGATGAACTATAAACCATTATAGGGGACATGCCAGCATGGTTGAAAGTGAGAAGTGGTTTGGAAAGCTAATGCAATTGGTTAAAGAGCTGGTAGGATGGTTCTTGTCAGGATTTAAGGACAAGACAATGACTGCATTCTGCACTTCTGAGCCATAGTCATTCTCTTTTCATGGGGGAGGACCCATACAAAGCAAAGAATTATAGAATCTAGTATTGAGGTTGTAACAAAGTATGGACAGGTCTAATGGTGAGAAAGGTGCACCAATTGTTTCAACAGATATTTATTTTGATTTAATTTTTTTTAATTGCACAATGAATATAAATGTGTATTTTGAATATTTTTGTGTTACTAATATATTTTTAAACTTGTCGGCATGGCAAAAGATTTTTTATTTGTTGCTTCAAAAAATGTTGTATAAAACAGATACACATTTGGCATTCGGCAGGCCCACTAAAATGATTGATAACCTATAGCATCCCGAGTGCTTACTAGATAGATGAACTCACTCATATGACTGGCTAGGTTTTGAGGTTGGCTATTTTTTCTTAAGAAACCACAAGAATCAGTTAGTAGACAGCATTGACATAGGTATGTTATGATATGCGTGAGGCCATCACCTTGACTAACATCTGGAATGATGTTTAGTAACTGAATGCCCACAGACGATGCTTTCCCTAAGGATTGATATTATTATGGACAAACTGTCTTAATTGTTTAACCTGACAGTATTATTCTGTCATTTTAGCGAGGTTTTGAGGTATCAACACTTGCATTTGTGTTGGAAAGATATAGTTATCCTGGGCAGGGGCGCAGCAGGGGTCGGGTTCAGAGGGGCAGGGCGACCGACCAGCCTCTTTTTCTGGGGGGGGCAAAGTGAAATTTTTTTGGGGCAAAAGAAATTCTGGGGGGGGGAAAAGTATCAAATATGTGGAGGTTTTAACCAATTTTGACCCCAAATCTCGGATTTTCCCCAAAAATTTGGTGATTTTAGGGCCCCCAAATCGCCGAATTTGGCCAAAAAAATCCCTCATTTTTCTTTCGGCCAGGGGGGCCCAAATAGGGGAAAAAGGAAAAAATATTTGGGTGGCAAAAGCCCCCCAGTGACCCCCTCAGCTTCGCTCGCCAGTTGATACAAATTTTTTTCACGACACCTTGAAAATATGCAGACGGGTGGGGGTGTATGCACATTGGGTTTCACGGGAATCAAACACATAATTATCCCTTCCATCTCTTCTCCTTATCCCCTTTTATGGTTTCCTGTTTCATTTTGTGTCGCCAGAACGAATGTTCAAGGAGGCACAATACTTAGTCCAAATTCTGTGTGTCAGTATGTCCGTCCGTAGACTCGGTTAACCTTTGTAAAATGCTGTGCAGGCTCAACGCTATCCCCGATTTACTTCAAACTGATAAGATGATAGAGTGAGGTGCCGCAATTTAGTGAGCTTTGGCTGAATATTGGCATATTCAGAATTTTAATTAGCTATTGCATATTTTCAGACATTTCGGTTAACCTTTTTGAAATGCTCTGCTGGTAAATGCTAATCTAGATTAACTTCACACTTGGTAGGGTGATAGAGTGGGTGCCAAATTACCGTAAGCACTGGGGCATAAGCCCACCCCATAAAAGGAAGATTTACTTCAAAATAGGGGGGGCTTATACCCGGGGAGGGCTAGACTTGGGAGCACATATCACGTACAAAATTACAATATCATTTCAAGAGCTATTATTCAACAGAAACATTTCTCAGCTAAATTCTTTCACGCTCTTTCACGATGGGGCAATTTTTGATGGAAAGCTTAGGGCAAAAATCAGGTACTTTCGATTTTTAAGGGACACCTGTATGTGAAATCTCTCGTTGCACCTTTCACGAAGAAGCTCAGTGCTCTTAGAGTGACTGGTGTCTTCAAATGGTTAGCAAGAATGTGATCTCAAGGTTATTGATGGGTATGCAGCTGGATGACTATAAACCATATATAGGTGACATGCCCATGAATGGCTTTTGAAAAGTGAGAAGTGGTATTGTGAAGCTAATGCAATTGGTAAAGAGCTGGTAGGATGGTTTCTGTCAAGGGATTTTAAGGCAAGACAAATTGCTGCATCTGTACACTTCTTGAGCCATAGTCATTTCTCTTTCATGGAGCCATACAAAGCAAAGAATTAAGGAATCTACAGTCTTGATGTAACAAGGTATGGCCAGTCTAATGGTGAGAATGTGCACACAATTTGTTTAAAGATATTTATTTTGATTTTATTTTTTAATTGCAAAGAATATAAAATGTGTATCTTGAATATTTTTGTGCGTACATAATATATTTTAAAAACTTGTCGCATGCAAAAAGATTTTTTATTTTGCTTCAAAACTGGTTATAAACAGATAAACATTTGGGCATTTTCTGCAGGCCCCCCTAAAAGGATTGATTAACCTATTAGCATCCCGAGTGCTACTAGAATAGATGAAACTCACTCCATATGTGGCTAGGTTTTGAGGCTTGGATATTTTTCTTATGAAACCACAAGATCCAGTAGAGACAGCATTGACATAGGTAAGTTATGATAGAGTGCGGCCATCCACTTGACTAACCCATGGAATGCTTGTGGCGAGTTAAGTTTCGTTTGCATGCCATATGCACAACCAGACGCATTTTATTTCCCTAAGGCTTGATATGATTAGGGAACAAACTGGTCTTATGGTTTAACATGACAGTATTATTCTGTCCATTGTTAGCGAGGTGGTATGTAGTCAACCCGTGATTTTTGTGGAATGGTGGGAAAGATAATAGTTATACTGGGCAGGGCGCAGCAGGGGTCGGTTGTTAAGAGAGGGCAGGGGCGGAGCCAGACCTCTTTTCTGGGGGGGGGCAAAGTGAAATTTTTTTGGGGCAAAAGTGAAATTCTGGTGGGGGGGCAAAGTATCAAATTTGATAAGAGTTTAACAATTTTGACCCAAAATCTCGGATTCCCAAATTGGTTGAGTTTTTTGTCCACCCCCAAATTCGCCGAATTTTGCCAAAAAATCCCTCATTTTTCTTTCGGCCAGGGGGGGCAAACTTAGGGGGAAAAAGAAAAATATTGGGGTGGGCAAAAAGCCCCCAGGCCCCCCTCACTTCGCTCGCAGTTGATACAAAATTTTTCCACCGACACCTTGAAAATCTGAAGAGCGGGATGGGGTGTATGCACATTGGTTTCAAGAATCAAACAACATTAATTATTCCCTTTCCCTTCTTCTCATCTTCTCACTTTTCTGGTTTTACTTTTCCATTTTGTGTCGCCAGAACGAATGTTCATGAGGCACTAGTTACTAGTCCAAATTTTCGTGTGTCCGTCTGTCCGTCCGTTATGACTCGCGTTAACCTTTTTTAAAAATGCTCTGCAGGCTAAACGCTATCCCCGATTTACTTCAAACATTGATAAGATGACTAGAGTGAGGTGCCGCCAATATTATGTGTAGCTGTTGGCTGCATTATTTGCATATTCATGAATTTTTTAATTAGCTTATTGAATACTTTTCAGACATTTCGGTTAACCTTTTTGAATGCTCTGCTGGCTAAATGCTAATCTCGATTAACTTCACACTTGGTTAGGCGTGATTAGAGTGAGTGCCCAAAAT
Source organism: Ophioderma brevispina (assembly GCA_023653785.1). Classification (NCBI taxonomy): domain Eukaryota; kingdom Metazoa; phylum Echinodermata; class Ophiuroidea; order Amphilepidida; family Ophiodermatidae; genus Ophioderma; species Ophioderma brevispina. Next base: position 16,114 of record JAMKCH010082704.1, on the reverse strand, counting down.
ATTTACCGTAAGCACTCGGGTATAAGCTCACCCCCTAAAAGGAAGATTTTACTTCAAAATAGGGGTGGGCTTATACCCGGGAGGGGCTAGAAACTTGGGAGCAAATATCACGATACAAAATTACAAATCATTTCAAGAGAATATTAGTCACCAGATACCATTTAATATTACATTTAGTTGTAGCGATATCTAAAACATTGAAAAATAATTTCCCATTCACACCATCAAAGTAATCTATACTAGCAAAACAAGCCATCCAATGTTTAGGCCCTAATTGATACTCTATTGAATAGTTACAAGTTTTAACTGATGTGTTTGGTAAAAAATTATGACAACATGTTTTTCCTGAATTAAAATTACCACCTGGGCTTATACCCGAGTATATGCTAGTTCTGTATTTTCTTTAAAAATGGGGGTGGGCTATACCCAAAGGGGGCTTATACCCGAGTGGTTACAGTATGTGTAGCTTGTGGCTGAATATTGCATAATCATGAATATTAATTAGATATTTTGCCGATCAAATGATAACCTTTCCCCGCAAGGCTTTGTGGGCAAGTTATCTGGAGTTCCGTAAGGCCTCTAATGATGATCTTGGTGGAGGAGGTGGGTTTTAAAAGAGTTCTCAACCTGATTAGATGTAGGCTTATTTCGGCAATTTACCTATGCAAATGATTGCTAATTAATAGTGCAAAAAGCAAGCGTAATCGATATATTTTGAAACGGTACATCGGATATGCAAAATTCCTTAAATGTTACAAAACCCCCATTATGGGGCGCATCTTCTTTGCATTTGAAAGTTCCTGATACATGCAGCTTCTGTATGCAAAGTGAGCTAATTATGCATAATGCTGTATCGCTAAATGGTCACATCGGATATGCAAAATTCCTTGCTAACCTGAAAAAACTAAACAACAATAAAATAATCTTATGTGTGAATCATTGGAGGGGGGAGGTGTGGTGTGTAGGGGAGGGGGGCAGGGTGGGGGTGTTGGGGAGAGAGTGGGTGGGTGTTGGAGAGGGTAGGGGGAGTGTTGGAGAGGAGCAGGGTGGGTATGGGGGAGGAGGCAGGGTGGCCAGGGTGAGGTGTGTGGGGAGGGGGGAAGGGTGGCGGTGTTCGTGGTGACGGTGGGGTGCGTCGGAGGGGTGGGTGAGTCGGGAGGGTCGGGTGGGCGGTGGTGTGAGTTGGGAGGGTTTGGTTGGGGAAGGGGGCGTCGGGGAGGGGGAAGGGTGGGTCGGGGAAGGGTGGGGTGTGTCAGGGAGAGGGGTGGGGGTTGGGCGTGACCTCAATGACCGTGGTTGACCTGTGTGACCTTGGTGACTTGTGTGACTTGGTGATTAAGGTGACCGTGGTGACTTAAGGTGACCTTGGTGACTTCATGTGACCTTTGTGACCCATGTGACCTTTTTGGACTCATGTCACCTTGGTTGACCTCATGTCTCCTTTGGCCCATTCACAAATCGGTGTGCGGGGGAGCGGCGTCGGCGTGGTGGGATGAGACGGGGAGGGGGTGGGGTGAGTTGGGGATGTGTAGGGGGAGGGGAAAGGGTGCATCGGCGGGGCAGGGCGGGGCGGGGTGGGGTGACTCATGTGCCCTCGGTGACCTCATGTGACCTTTTGGACCCCATGTGACCCCATGTGACTGTTATGACCCAGTGGCCTCAGTGAACCCTTGACCTTGTGAACCCAGTGGACCTTGGTTACCTCGTCACCTTGGTGCTCATGTCACTTTGACCCCATTCAACAAACCGCGACGGCAGACGACACTAGCGGTCCAAGTCTACCATGAGTATTTTTATACAATTCGGTTACACTTTTTTAAACTGCTCTGCTGCTAGCACTATGCCCGCCGATTTTACTTCTCAAAAACTTGGTCATTTTCTGTATAACTCTTCTCTCCAGTGAATCTGGTTTTTCTAATCATCATTTGGCCAAACTTCATCATAAAGCAAGTGATCGCGCAACCAGGCGAAACTCAGTGGTTCGAGAGAACCGCCGTGTTGGTAACTTGAGCTGAATTCTGGTCAGGCATGTTGATGGGGCAAGACGGGGCAAAATTGGACGGATGATTGACTAAGGGCTATATCTGGTCACAAATTATGAAATCTAAATAACCGTTATTGGAAATTACACTGTTTTGCAGCAGGGTTAATCCACTAACCCCAGCGGATATGAAGTCACTAATTATTGAAAAAGTATCATGAGTTACTAAGATTTATGAACTAAGGTTTTTAAGAGGAGATTTTGTTATTTAACTGAGGACAGAGATTGCCACCTAGTAAATGCACGTAGCAGTTCTCTCAAATTACGTTTGGAAATCCCCAATGAAAACATGTACAGAGGGTGAAATTGATCAGGAAAATTTGTAATTTGATTGAAATGAATTGCTTTGCAAATAAAGGCATGATGTGAAATTTACAAAAGATTTATGACATTTTTGAAAAAAAGTATTGATCTGTGACATTGCGGTGTGGTAATTTGGATTCGAAATGAGACTTTCAATGGTTTTTGGCTAAGTGCACTTTTCTCTGATAAACCAGGGCAAAATCCTGGGGGAGATGGGGGCTATATATACCCCATTTTTGATGAGGGGGTGGTCCAAATACGATCATCCACCAATGTTGACGCCCATTCATGTGTTTTTGACCAAATAACCTCATATTTTCCCATAATACTTTAAAAATGTAAATTTGTGCACGCTTTGCGGGCATTTTGTTCTAATTACAATACATTAACGATTTTAGGTTCTAAATGAACAACATTTTTCGTGCGCATGTGCTAGATGAAGGATCTGTGAGGAAACCTGTTTCTTACATTTAATCAACCCCCATCCCCCACACGTCAAAAATTGACTTTACGCCACGTATGATACTAACTAAATGATGTTTTGCCATTTCCCTAAGATACCACTTTGCTATCTCTAATGTGAACAACCTATTTTGTTAATTTCTCACACGGCCTTGGTACCCAAAGTGTTAATGACTGATGTCATGACCTCTACTGCCTCGTCACAATATAACTTCGCTAAGTGTCAAAAATGCCGCCTAGATGCATACAAACACTCAATGAATGAGTCACTGAGCTGTCTGGAATCAATGGAGTATGTATGCCGGTTCCGCTGGTATTGTCTAGGTAACGGGTACAAGTCAGTCTAGAAACAAGATCAGTCGTCCCCTACGTAATGTTTGTTTTTTCAAAGAGAAAGGGTTACAAGCAATACCAATCATCTGAGATGCAATTTGCCTGAGCTTTGAATTGTAGGAAGTAGTAACAAAATATGCAGGAAGTTGCTGATATTTTTTTGGTGGGAAGCTAAAAAACCAAGTAGCAACGAAATGTTTGCTTGTGAAGGACAGGACATTCTGAAGGTGCTTAGTGTTGGCATGGGTAATAAACTTGTAAGAATCTTGATTTGCTCAAAAGTATTCTAGGACTTTATTTAAAAAATATGAGAAGATTAATTTGAGGAAAATGACTCAGACAACCAGGTATCTTTAAAAGGGCATTTAGTGATCAGAGTTCATCCCCCTGACTGCCTCAAAAAATTGAATTTTGATATCATCTGACTGTGCCGGTCTAAGTTTATAGTTGTGTGCTTAATCTATGTGCAAATAAATCTGCTCTTGAAGAAATTTTATTTCTATTTTCTGTCCAGAATGGGACAGAAAATTACCAACCCAGCACATGTAGCTATTGAGCAGCGTTGATGCAATCATTTGCACAGAACATTAAAAATGCACTGTCGGAATATCTGAAATTTTGGAAAAAATTCTTGGGGATATCTAATAACCATAAACCCAAAGAGGTGTTAGGATCACCTTTAAAAGTAAAGCTGATACCTTAAAGGTGCCAACGAGAGATTTCACATATCAGGTCGTCCCTAAAAAATCTTAAGTACTGAGTTTTGCCCTGATGTAACGCTTTCCATAAAAAAGAATATCCCCCATCTGAAATGATTTAAGCTGAAAAATTTTTCTTGGTACAAAAATGTGAAATTTCTAATTTGGATAGGAGCAAATACGAAATTCAGCCTATGTTTGTAGTGAAATATAAGCAAAGAAAATCACATTTTTTTCCTTTAAGACATTTCTGTAGGCAAAATACAAGGTAAGAAATCTACTGAGCATTTATTCGATATGAAAATGCCTTCTATGACACAATAGTTGTGGTGGTTAGCTTCAAAATCTCTCGTTGCACCTTTAAAGGTGCATTTCGTGTAGGATTCCAGCACCTCTGTTTATCATGAAAAGCTTATTCACAAAATTTGGGTGATCCCAATCTTGCGGTTTTTGTGTTAACTGTTATGAGCAAATTGCTGTTTCCCACGGTCTCATAGGCGACGGTGCTGTATTTTTGTCCGTTTTTACGACAGAAAATACGAAATTGCAATTTCTTACAGATACGAGATTTGCATGAATTTGCATGTAAGATTTGGTACACATGGATACTAAGCTAACGGTTCAGGATGATTAAAAATCTCACTTTTTTGAGGAAGTCGGGGGGACGAGGTTTGTGGATCACAAAATGCCCCTTTAATTGTTAAGTTAAGCATCATAACGTTATGAGGCAAGGTTCAAATGGTACCATTCAACATCAAATTGAATTTTGAATGTAATGCATATAACATCTTTAACAATACTTCTGGTAAGATAAAAAAAATTTTTCAGAAAACTTGACCAAAGAAGAACAGTTTTTATTACAAGATCTTCATTGTTAATTTTTCCCCTCTTGATTGGTCGATGTTAGTTAGCGGCTCCCCAAACTTACAAATTTTGATGGACAGGTACAGCTTTAAAAATAGATATCTTATGTCCAATTATGTTAGGGACCACATGATTTATTGCACTCGATGAAAGAAATGTACCCAAAAAACTGACATGCAAAAGAGAGTGGGAGGGCAGCAGCAATGACAACAACAGATTGACACTACAACAACAAAAGTGATCGAGATGGCCAATCAATCAAACGAGTTTATTTACATACAATCAAACATGACATTTTATATTTTTGGCCGTGCCGTAATATGCAAGTGGTCTGTTGATGAATTCTCAGGTTGGTTGTTTCACAACGACTAACATGTGATTCAGACGGAACTCTATTGGCCCCTTGGCAAAGCTATGCGCATAACCTTGACTAATCCACACTTACAATGATGGAATATGCCCCACTATTGATAACTGTTCCCAATGCTGTCAAACAGATCTAAAAATATCCAGTTTACATGCATGACGCTATCTCTGAAGATAGCATGGATGACAGCTTTACATTGATTCAAAAGCACAGAAGCATGCCCCTATTCTACTGTAGATAGCATGTATTGACAGGGGACCATGTCAGTCATGTATAGTGTGTAGGAGATTGCTCTTCATGTGACCCGTTATATTGTGTTTCACCTTGTGATTCCAGGTTGTCGGTTTCTTTGGGAGAGAGAATGTGGGATTTAGGGATGATAGCTTGTTGTAATCCCCGATCTTATGGCACAATTTTACAAATTCCCCTTAGTAAATCTGAAATCTCGAAGAGGCCTATTGAGGTTTTGTTGCAATTTGTTAGTGTTTGCACTTATTTTCATTTTAAATAAGCAAAAGAAATTGTGACTTTCCCATTTATGGTATAAATCAAATTAGCCACTACTACTATACGACTTACTACTACTACTACACGCATTTAAAAAAAAAAACAAAAAAAACGCTTTTACGTCGAGACCCAAAGAGCTGTACAACAGCTAATAATGGACAAATACACAATAAAAGGTAAAATTACAAGCAAAATAACATAATATACAATACGAGAAACTCTTGATAAAAACATGCAGACATGCCAGATGACGAGATGACGAAAGGCCGGCAGAAGAGGTTAGGAAGGAAAGGGAAAACGAACTATATAGCCAGGCCGGAAGAGAAAGAACGGAACAGAGTACCCGACCGTCAAAATTGTCATCGGACATGTTGCATGGATAAAAACATAACTTTATGTAAAAAGAATGCAAGAGTCAAACATTATTACAAGATCAAAGAGATTGCCCCCAGTTTATAGTTCTAAAAACTGTGTTCCCACAAGTGATCTGGGGACTCACTCCCGTCCCAAAGAAAATGAAAACTACCTTTAAGGTCCCAGATATTCAAATTAAAGTTCCTTAAGTTATAGAATTTTTTTGTACAAACTGCATTTTTAACAGTAATTACTGCTTAGGGTTAATGTTATATCCAGGACTGTCAAAAAAACTATACAATCAAATATTAATTTTTTTTGCCAAAAAACTAAAGTTCATCTTGATGTCTGGACGTTAACGGATTCGTTTTTTAGGAATGTTCCAATTTCATGAGATTTTTAGTTGGTGTATAGGGGTCTGGGTGGGAGTAATTATCTGAGACACTTGCAAAAAACCTGTTGGTCCAGTTTAGGCTATCTTGATTAAAGCACAAGCCACCACGCAGCCCACCCCCCCCCCTTTTGATTAATCTTCTCTAAAAGTATCATAATATATAGCCTAAAAATGCTAAAAGATTATAAATACTGTCTCGATGTTGTATTTTCTCTGCATTTATTTATAGATATACTCCCATGCAACCCCCATGCATGTAGCCCCACCACATACCCCATCAAAGGTCAAAATCACTGAAGCAAAGAAATGTTACATTATCAAATAAAAACATTCCTTGCCAAGCCTACAAGTACAATCGGGTTTGTTTGTTATAGTAGTATAGATATGGCCACACAGAATTGTTACAAATTTTAATTTTAGTATGTGGTTTGCACACTGCATGCTTGACATATCCACTCTTACTTTAAATTATCAACATCATATTCGGTGATGTGGAAATTACTCCTGATATGTTAGTGCCTAACCGGCAGCTCTGTGGCGCCATGTAAACCAATTGCGGATGAGTACCTTATATCACATGGTATGAATGCCTATTCAGGTGTAAGATAAGCTTGCCTGCCAAACTGCTAGTTATCGTTTATAATAGTTAGGTATAAAATGAAAGCCGATATGAGGTTCACTTGGTACCGACAAAGTTTTCTCTGATAAGTTCATGGTTATTTTGTCTCGCCTGAACTTTGTTTCGGCAGGACTTAGTAATCACTTTTCTGTCTGTCTGTCTCTGTCTGTCTGTCTGTTGCACTGTAATTTCCGTCTGTCCGTCCGTCTGTCTGTCGTCTGTCAGTCTGTAACTGGGTCTGTCGGCCTGACGTCCGTGTTCACGGCTTGTGTACGATTTATCTGGAGTTCCGTAAGGGCTATGAGATGTAACTTGGTGGAAAAAGCGGTCAACGAGTTTCGACACCCCTGATTAGATTTTGGGCGTAAAATATGCCTAATTAAGTATCTAATTGCCTAATTAACGAAAATTTCCCGCAAGGCTTTTGTGCAAGTTTATTTCCTGGCGTTCCGTGAAGCGTATGATGATGTAATTGGTGGAGGGAGCGGGGCTGGAGAGTTCTCGAATGATTTTAGATTTCGGGCCGTATTTCTGGCAAATTAATCTATGCAAATGAGCTAATTAATATGCAAAAAACAGCGTAATGGCTATAATTTGGAAACGGTACAGGGATACGGAAAATTCCTTCACTGTAGAAAGCCTATCATGGGTTTTTGGCGGCCCATTTTTTTTTTCTTTTTTTTTTTCAAGTGAGCGTGTGTGAAACAAGCGGCTTAGGTATGCAAATGAGGCTATTAAATATGCGTAATTAATGTATTCTGAACCGTACATCGGTAGGCAAAATCTTCGATGCATGAAAGAATACTAGCCATGCATTTTTGGCGTGAATCATAATTGGTCTCAAAGTGCATGTGGGCCGATTAATTAATTAAAGGGGCATGTTTTGATTACAATGATTCTAATTAAATATTGCATAATTGCTTTTGTACACTGAAATGGTACATTGTATGCCAAAATTCCTTCGCTACATGAGACTTCTATGCCGTACTCTGTTGTATGAATCACAATTTGCGGTCAAAGTGCAAGTGGCGCAATTAAAGGGCATTGTTTGATGCAATTTGATCTAATTAAATATGCGGTAATTGGCTGTATCGCATTAAATGGTAAATTGGATATGCCAAAATTCCTTGACTACTACATGAGACTTACTATATCGTAACATCTTTTGTGTGCAAATAATGTGAGTCAAAATGCATGTGGGCCACTTAAAAGGGGGCATTCTTTGATTATTTTAAAATGCAACTAATGCTAAATGCTTGGTCCATTTCAACCAAATTTCTCAGGTTTGCAATGGTCAGTGTGAAATAATTTGACACCTTAAAAAGGAATTTGATTCAGGAGTTTGTTTACCACATAAATTAGGTCAAATGTGTTTATTTGGCAGTACATGGGTGTGTGATGGTGTGGGTGTTACAAAAAGGTGTACACAACAAGAAATAAGACTTATTCAAAAGGGGGGGGGAGTACACCACAAACACAAAGCGTATTAACATCAATATAATAGAAGATCAGTGCCCAGGTTTTCATTGAAATGGTTAGTTTTTCATACTTCTGGTCAGGTTTTTGGTTGACCAGCTGTTTACAATATTGGAAAATGTGGCAAAATACGCAAAATTGTGCATTTCACCACTTTCTGACCCCGTAGGCAACTCAAATTTTAAAATGTTGGTCACATGATTTTTCAAAAAATAGTGTTGCCAAATTGAATAAAGGTTCATATTTTTACTAAATGTAGTGAAGTTAAGGGATTTTGCATGACTTTTCATGAGTAATATATCTACAATGGGAAAAATGTTGTGGCCATGGGGGTGGTGTCACATGAAAGAGCAGGAAATAAATGATACTATAAATGCAAACCGGGGGTGATACTCCTAACCATGCTGGGTTAGGATTATGTTGGGGACATTTCAAAATTATCTCCCAAACGGAAGATGTTGTGACCTCTATGGTGGTATCAAATGAATGAGTGCGAAGTATAGAATATATAAATGCAAACCGGGGGTTGTAGTGCTACTCCGAAACATCTCTTACTTGTGCTCATGTGGGGGACTTTTCAGATTAATATCTCACAATGGAAAATGTTGTGACCCTAGGGTGGTGTCAATGAAAGGGAGAGGTATAGAATACTATATCAATGCAAAACCCGGGGGGTGCTACTCCTAAACATCTTAGTTATGTCTTGTGAGGACTCTCATGATAATATCTCCACAATGGGAAAGGGTGTGACCCCGGGGGGGGGTGTCCAATTGAAACCCAAGAGAAGGAAGTAAAGAATTACTATTATAAATGCAAACCAGGGGTGCTACTCCTAAATATCTCTGACTTATGCTCTTGGGGGGTTTCAACTTGCAAGTATGATATCTCCAAAATGGAAATGTTGTGACCCCCCTTAGGTGGTGTCAAATGAAAATAGGGGGAAGTAAAACTAGTTAGAAATTGGAGTTTATCTGGTGGCACAACTTTTTTGGGGAACAACCTGGAATCGCACATGTTGCACTATGGTGTGCGTTTTTGTCTTACAATTAAGGCGCGAAGCAGGCGAGACGGTGGTTCGAGAACCGCCCCCTTGTTATTTTTTTATTTTTATTTTCATTTTGTTTGTGTTTTTTGTGTCGACTGCCTAAGGCAGGAAAGAAACATAGGGATCCCTTTGTCACTGTGATGTCTGTTGTTGATGTCTGTGATTGTTGTGAAAACTTAGGTAATATTGCCTGTAATATCCTCATACTGTGATTGTATTTTTTTTGTAATTTTCATTTTTTTTCATGTCATATTTTTTTCAGTATTGAAATACTGAAATACCATATTTTCAATTTAAAATCAGTATTTTGAAAATATCAAAATCAACTTGTCCACCTTGGTCTCAAATGGCCCTTTCATAAAAACGGTGCGCCAGAGGGGGTGGCAGTGGGAGGAGCCGCCCCCCTGGAGATTTTCAAATTTAGGAAAAAAACGGGGGTTTTACGCAATAAATGCGCCAATATTAGGGTTTTTTTACCCAAAATGAGTTAATTTGTACTGTTTCTCCCCCATGATGTTTTGCCCCTCCTATGATTTACCCTGGAACGCCCCATGCATAAAAAAGCCAAGTCAATTATTATATACAGTAATTGACAAGTTATAATTTAACCCCACCCAAATTATGATTTTCAATATTCAATGTTTGGAGACAGATATATTTGCAACATAATTAGAAGATCGCTAGTACATTGAAGGTATAAGTTTTCAGTAAATGTTCAAAAGAAGTTTCCGACATAGCTGAGAAAATCAACGAATAAGCTTGGAAATGAGACCCGACTTTTTAAATCAGAACGTTGGTTTCAATTAGAATTGAAAGTCAACAGCCCTATTCTGGAAACCATAGTCACTGGCAATAATGTACCTTCTGACATGCTGAGGCACACACAATTGCACATAGCCATTTTGGTTCACTGTTCTATCAAAATTTCTCAATGCCTCTTTGTGTGTGACTTTGTCCTGACCGCACTGAGTTGTAAACAGTACAGTATATGCCAGCCTGTTGTAGAGTTTAAGATGCTAAATTCTCCCAGGGTTGCCATGGCTACCCTGCCCATCCTTGAAGATGCTTGTCTGCCTACTTAAAGGTTGCACTTCCTGCATCTTTAGGCTTCGTCTCAACTTACACTTGTGGATTTTGAGCATCATGAGCATTTAAATGGTTTGGTCAATATTTTAACCCCATTACACTATGGAAGGACAATTGCTCATCCACCAAGGATACAGTGAGTGGATTGTACTTGTACTCTTGACCTTGTGTGATCTGGGAGTACCATATATCATTACCCCAAAAACCAGGGGGTGTTATAATTTAAGACCAATGGTAAATGAAAGCTACTGATCTGTGCCAATGGAATTGAGACTTTAATGGCTCATCGTTGATAAGCACCAAAATGATTTGAGTGGGTTCATAGAATTAGATGTGTAACTTTTTGGCTCCCGACAATACTCTTATGGCTGGTATTCTGAAAGGGAGTCTTTCTAACTTTAGTCCTGGCGTTTAAACCAGAAAGTTAGTCCTACGAGGTGGACTTTTTCTTTCAAAATAATTGATGAAAGTAAATGTAACGGGTGAGAAAATTCCTCATGATGGGGCGGAAGGACCCATCCATGAGGATATTGTTTTCTGGCGGAGAGAAAAATATATTTCATCGGTACTGCGATTACTATTATAGAGGACCAACTTACTTGTAAATGTGCCACTTTACTGTCTAAGAAAATAATTCACTTAAATGTTTAGCCTATCAGTGATCCACCAAAAGATTTCCAAATATTTGAAAATTTGCAGGAATAGCTTAAAAATTTAGGATAAGGTCTGTAGAATTCCCATAAGTTATTTTTTCCAACACCTGAAAAATTGATAGAAAGGAGGAAGACAAACAGAATATTCAAGCTATGAATCTCCATTCAATTATGTGGTGAAGTGTCCGTACGGACAGTAATGCCTTATTAGGCTGTTTTTGGTGTATCACTTGTAGGGGGTATGTTAGGACACCGATAACTTGTACAGAGATGCAAAAATTGAATTTTTGATTTAGTATAAATCACCCGATAGTGCCTTTAACTCTAATAATTAAAAAAAAAAACGTTTAAAGTTAGCTTTCTTTAAAATAGAAATGGAATCTCACATGTGTTTTCACAAATTTGTGAAAGCTTAGCAATTATGAAAAAAGTAAGCAGAAAGTTCCAATATACAAAAGAGTGTTGTCTGAGAATGACAAGCTTTTATGCTTGATGGTTACAACCATATGTAGGATCTTTGTAGAGTTTAAAGGCAATATCGTAATTGTAAATGTTAAATCCCGACATACACTGCAAGGTGATAAGACTGAAAGCAAAGAGACACTTTATATCAACAGTCATTTGCCGTTTCCTTTCTTTTTTTGTCAATTTTTCATTAAAAAAAAACCCTTATCCCCATTTAAGATTACTTTTGCAAATTTAAGTATTTTAATGCTTTCGTGGATCATAGGGGTGCCTTTTATTTTGTTTTGTTATTGCCAGTTAGACATGTACCTTATCTGTTTGTTGCTGTTCATTGTTTCAAGTGTGCTAAACGGCCATTTGGCTCTTTGTCGTGTTGCCTTCCTTAGCAAGCAAGATATGCTCTTAAAGTCTGCATATGCTTCCAGCTAGCCACGCACTCTTTATTGAATAAAAATTATGTACATGTTTGACCCAGGGCGAATAAAATAAAGAGTCAGAATAAAACACTTACGAGGCCAATAAGAAGCACAAGGTATAGGCAATTGTGTGGGGAACCCAAAAATTGAGTTTTTATTTGTGAATCGAATTATTATGTTGTTCGTTTATGTCTTCTGTAGATAGATAGCACATTTAGAATTAGTCTGTCTCGACGGAGTAGTTGTTGACAAGTCAAGATTGTGTTTTTTTATAAACTGATCTGTTTCAGCTTTTTAAAGCCACCACAAAATGTTGTTTTATGTTATTTTCTCCTCAAGGTCCTCTGAGTCAGTTGATTTTTTTTTGAGTGGGAGATCTGTGCAGACCAAACATTGAGGACAATCATATGTATTATCGGTATTGTCGGTGTGCCAAGTCCTGTTTCAATAGATCCCTCTATTTATGGCCTGTTCTTGATTCTTCACCCAAAGGACTTATAATCCCTATGAGCTTCAGTACTCTCCAATTCCTTGGCACAGTTCCATTCGCCAGTGTATTAGAAAATACACCCCTGGTATTTTGGGGTATGATAGATGATACCCAAATTACACAAGGTCAGTTCAGGTCAGGTGTAGTCCAAGTACAACCCACTGAACTGTGTCGTGTGTGGATGAGCGATATTGTGTTCTAAATAAAAACACACCCCTTAATTTTGGGGAAAGATATTTAAAAATGTACAATTACCAAATTATGGTCCTTCCTAAAAGAGCAATTTGATAACATAGTATGCAAACTCTGGTTTGGAGGAAATTGGAAGATCCAAATTATCCCCCATTTCGGTAGGAAAAAAATACACCACTTTTCATACTTTGTCCCCAAGGGACCCCCTCTTCATTTTTTATGGCGGTCTGGTAAAGTAAGTAATCCTTTTTCTAAAATTGAAAAAAAGTTGGCGTAAATTGAAACCAGTGTTTAAAAATGTCAAGACTGAAAAAAATATCGAAAGGCATTGTGGGAAAAAATTAATTGCGGCCATAGCGGATTGCGTGTTCACTTTTCCGGGTCTGTGAGCACCGAAGTACAACAAAAATTTAAAAGTTTCGTCGCTAGGTTCTATAGGTTCAGAGCCAAATGACGATACATATTCAAAACAAAACAAAGTAAAAGTAAATGGATCCTCTGATGCACAAACATCCAATAGAACCCCTTCGTTTACAGGAGAGATATTTAGTTTCATTTACATTGATTAATGTTAGTTCTATTCACACGTTCAAGTTGATAAATCTTTTGCAGTTGTGACACAGACTACACCATGGGAAATACTACCAGGACTGCCCATATCTCATTGATAACTTGGCCCTGTCACTGATAAGACTCCCAATGTCAAAAGTGTAGTAGGTATTTGTTATGTCAAACCGTTCATGTATGAACTGCCTCCCTAGGAGAACGGGTGTTAAATGGGAAGGGGTCACAACTGCCTGTCAGCTTGACTCTAAGCTCTCGCCAGTTCCCTGTAAGTTGTACTGGTGGTTTAAACTGTTTCTAGAGAATTTTGTGGAAAATTACATGGTGTAGTCAAATGTAACACCGACTTTATTTAAAGGTGCAACGAGAGATTTTCACAATCAGTGTCCCTAAACAAAATCGAAAGTACTGCATTTTTACCTGATGTAAAGCTTTCCATCCAAATATCCCCATCTCAAAGGGTTAAACTGAGAAAGTTTTTGGTACAAAATTGATTGTCTAATTCTAAATGAAAATAACTAGTCGACTCAATATGTGGGTGCCTCAAAAGCCTCTTGCTCTCTTGTTTGCACCTTTAAGATAAAATGTTTTGCTGTATTGCTTTTAAAAGTATAAACCCGTTGACCTTTTTACGTCGAGAGTTGTCAATTCTTTTTCCAACAGCACCTTTTTCACTTTTTACACAGACATGTTTCAGGACATGTTATCACATCTTTTTAAAACAAACATGCTTAATAAGTGGGATAATTGAAAAGGTGTGACATATGGTTAACCATCATTTTTATGTCCCTGAATTCAAACTTTCCATTCCCCTCATAAACAAGAACTGTATTTTTATCCTGACCAGTACTCTCTTGACCTTTCTTTCTAAATTAGGCCACACAAAAAAAACCAAGATTGTCTCAGAAGACTTGCGCACATTTTTATATAAAATTGGATCCTTTTAAACCGCATTTTTTTTTAGATTTCAATTACCACTTGAAAGAATTTTTTTAATTTAAAAAAAAAATGAAAAAAGTGGGTCAAAATGGAATTATTCAAGATTCAATCATATTCAAGCATAACATATCAATTACGAGACAGAAATTATACTTACGTATATTATATAATAATCCATAAAGTATCAATTGTAAACGTAACATTTGAATATGTGAGGGGATATGATATGCTAGGACCAGTAATTGACAACCCGATAGGGCTTATAATTATTGCTGGCTGGCCTGTAATCCATACAATAAGATAAACTCAATATTACAAAAATGACACAAATAGATGATATAATTTGTTTTTTTTTTTAAATCCCGCATTTCATATTAGCATTTTTCTAATAAAAGGCGCATTTTGCATTTGCATTTTCCACATTTCCTTCTGAGAGACAAACTTTTTTTTTTGTCCTACCTTAATTCAAAATAATTTTTTTAAATAACTCCGAACTCTAGTTAGTATTGACATGCGTCTACATCTTATCTAAAAATACTTTTCCTGTTTTCACTTCTCTATGAATATCCAGATGTACCTTCGAATTTCGCCTTGGCAAATAGGTAGCACACAGGAATTATTTGAGTAATAACACCCCTTTATAGCTTTACCTTTTTTGTTTAGGTGGTATACACGTTATTTTCCTTTGAGGAAACCACTGGACCACTGGCGACTGTTTGTATATGGTTGCATGTGGTTGCCATGTTGACATGTACGAGGCCAACAATTTTAAGGTGTTTTTAATATCAGCTATCTACTGAAGATAGCTTATTTAACAAACAGGAAAACTCTTCAATTGAACAGATTTGAAAATTCCTTGTTTTTTTTTAGTGTAATTATATTTTAATGTGACACACAATACAGTTTTTTAATTATTTTTGAAGCAAGATTTTTGTATGTGAAGACTGCATGTGATTGGTGGTTTGCTGAAGTTCACACCCACAATATGGAGGGCGTGCTGGTGTAGTGGCTCATCCCTCGCCTTTCACCATGCGGCCACCGGGTTCATCCCCTTTGGATCCTGTTGTATACGTACATTTGGTTGCCGATCCATACCCGTCCACGCAGATTTTCTCCCAGAACTTCGTTTTTCCTCTTGCTTCGTAACCTTCCTTGTCATTCTGGCATTTACTTGTGTTGTATCAGCCTTAGGCGCTCACAGCGGCGCCCGTAGCACTTTGGGGTGGATTTGTCGCGCGTTATAAGAATTTTTTTTTAAGTTTCTTATAGAACTAGAAGTAAAGTTTCAATTTGTAAAAGGTTATCTGACCACATACATGTTTTTACCAATTTACCAAAATGTATGTGGTAGCAAAATAATCTTACACAGTATGCATTTTGTTTGCATCCAATTTTTGAATAAGATGGGGGGTTCCTCAATTAATTTTAACTGGAGGGCCAGAGAAAACGCCCAAACATATTTTAAAGTTCTCTATTTGAGGGCCAAATCACCTGCAATTTTATTTCTCTTTTATATTTTAGAGCAAGTTGAGGGCCAGAAATTAATGGTTGGCGGCCGGATTTGGGCGCGTGCCACCTATGAGAACCCACTGTGGGGGAATAAGACAAATGTTTCTATATATCTTAGGTTATATTAGCTATTGTACTAATATTCTAATTACCAATAAATTCAAACAACTACTGTATGTACTACTTCTTAATACAAAAATTTAAGTCTTAATAAGTAGGAGCAGAAGTGGTGAAGCAGTCAATAATCACACCAACAATCACAGGTTTGAACGCAGATGGTCATTGTGTTGTACACACACTAGAACAAAAGTAAATTGCAACATGAAGAAAAATATTT
>JAMKCH010082700.1:0-11084 GCA_023653785.1 Ophioderma brevispina | reverse complement strand
TAGACATTACATCAATCAGTAATAATACAAGTTACTTTAAATGAAAGAAGTAATGTAGCCAGCGAACAGTGGACGTAATATCTTCTTTTTAAATGATTTTGTAAGTCTCTTGCCTCCCCAGGTTTAAAATTATTCATTACCCTGTATCATTATATTTAATACAAATCTTGTAAATGGTGTACTTGATTGACTGCACACCAACCTACAGAGAACGTTTCGAAGATTATGAACAAAGTCAAAACCCAAATTTTGAAAGCCTGCTGTCCGACTCGCCGCTATAGAGAAGCATGCTTGGAGTTTATGTCAGGCATGATATGAAAATACTGAATGATCTTTTTATAAATAAAGATGATGCTAAATATACAAAATACCAAAATTAAAAAATACAAAATTAAGCATTCCAAATATAAAAAAGACGTCGATTTCTGACCCACATTTTCTAGAAATGTCATTGTGTGTCTTTAAATCATCATTATATCATGTATTCATGCCCACTGCAGCTACAGATCCATTATCATGAGATAGGAAGTCGTCTTGACGGAGAGCTAGAATCACGTCGGTGATAGGCAATGTAGGTTTACAAACTAAGTACAAACTGCGTGCGCTTAATTTAGTTAATGATATTCAAATCACAAATATAGCTCTTAGTAACGGATATAGTATACAGACATTTTATATAAACGGTTTAACTAACCTGATGACCTTGCAGAATTTTAATTAAAAAGTAGATTGTGGAACATACACCGAGAAGCAAAATTTTCTTAATTCAAAGCAATGTAGCTCTGTACTAGCAAAAATAATTATGGTTGGTTTTGTGACTTCGGAATTAAATGGACCTTTTAACCTCGTTTACTCCCCAGTAGCGTACCCAGAGGGGCAAGGGGGGAGCTGCACCTTGTGGGGATCTTGCCACAACTGAAACAATATGTGCCCCTTTGCCACCCATGAAAAAAAAGCTGGGGACGCCACTGTACTCCCCCTTCCCTCGAGAATTCGTATAAAGCACCCGATGCTGATGATTTTGATACCAGTAGATAGCTATGGTCCTCCTCTTCCAGGAACTAAAATAGTGTACCAACTACCTAGTATGGCGTCACAATGACGTCATCAAGTCCGCAGAAAATAGGCAAAATCCAAATTTTGCGCAAAAAGGTAGGAATATCGGATTTCATGCGGTTTTCAGCTCAAATTGATCAATTGACTTACATTTACATAACGTAGACATTTAGAGGAATACTGCGCCATAATATTT
Source organism: Ophioderma brevispina (assembly GCA_023653785.1). Taxonomy (NCBI): domain Eukaryota; kingdom Metazoa; phylum Echinodermata; class Ophiuroidea; order Amphilepidida; family Ophiodermatidae; genus Ophioderma; species Ophioderma brevispina. The sequence goes on along the minus strand of JAMKCH010082700.1, from coordinate 9,832 downwards.
TCCAAAAATGTACCATAAAATATCATTGGGTGCCACCACCCGCCCCGACCCTTCGACTTTGACGGATACCCTAAACCCGGTTGAGGTGCTACCATCACGTTGTTTTCGCTAAAATGACCAGAAAAGGATGAGATAGAGCAATGATACCAAGAAGCTTCCTTTTGGGTATTTGAGCGAAAACGGAGCAAAGTGCACTGGGGGTGGTAGGGGGGGTAATCCCCCTCCCCGGTAATAAGACGAGGGTTTAATACCACGAAACCATGACCAAGAGCAAGAAAAACAACTTCAACTTTTCTGGAGTATGGGTTCTTCTAAGTAGCGGGTCTTTCTTTGGAAAATAAAGGAGAATAGTCTAGTGGAGTAGGTAGTAGGGTAGGTAGGTAGGTAGGTAGGTGGTAGGTAGGTAGGTAGTAGTAGAAGTATTATTGGTTGTTGTAGTTCTGCTTCTTCTTGGTGTTATTGTTGGTCTTCGTCTTATGCCTTCTTCTTGTTGTTATGTCAGCGTGCGAAGCACAGCTGACATATTGTGGATCCTAGGCGTTCTTTCTTTCTTTCCTTCTTCTTTCTTTCTTCCAAACGCTCCTTAAAATGTTTTCTCCTAACCAACGCTTGGGCCGATTTCAACCAAACTTGTCTGAAGACCCACTGACCAACAGTACATATATGGTGTACACAGATTTGTGACAAAGTTCATGCGTCCTGATTAAAGGTGCCTTCTTTGAAAAATCATAAATTCCTTCTTTCTGCCATAAATCAATTGCTAGGGTCACAAAGTTCAGCAGTCAGAACAACCATTAACCCAAGGCCCATAATAGGTGTATACAGATGGGGTGAAGGCAATGTAGGCCGATTAAATGGGGCATTCTTTGGAAAAACTATTAATTCTTCTTCTTACACAAATCAATTGCTATTGATCGGTACAAATTTCAGTCCAAAGAACCATTACCCCAAGGCCCTATAGGGTGTACACAAATTGGAAGGTGGGAAGACATTGTAGGCCGATTAAAGGGGCTTCTTTTGAAAATCTAATAAATTCCTTTTTTGCCTCAATTAATTGCTATTATCACCAAATTTGGTCTTAAGAACCACTGACCTAAGACCCATAAGGTGTAAAAACATTGGGGTCAAAGGTCATGTAGTCCGATTAAAGGGGCAATCTTTCATCAAAACTATAAATTGAGTGCTTTGGTCTCAAATTAAATGCTATGATCACTTAATTAGAAGAACCTCTGACTAAGGACCATATAGAGTGTACACAGATGTGGTGAAAGACCATGTTGTGCTGATTAAAGGGTCTTCTTTGAAATTCAAAATTCCTTCAGTCTCAAATCTAGTGCTTTGAATCACCAATGTTGTTCAGAAAAAACCATTTTACCTGACATAAGTCCCTATCTGGGGTGTCCACGATTTATCAAATTCAATATACACTGATTAAAGGGGCGTTTTTGAAAATCTGTAAATTAACATCTTCTGCTTTACTTACTCAAAATAACCTCATTTTAAAATTAACCGGTTCACTAGAACATTGCATGCTGACATTATGCGTCTTTCAGAAGCCATTTAGCCCTAGTTCTTCTTGTTCTTGTTCGTTATTTTTTTTTGTTCTTCTTGTTGTTCTTTTCTTATTCTTCTTCTTGTTTGTCGTCTTCTTTTCTTGTGCTCGTAGGAGTGTAGTAGTGTTATAATGAATTGTGGTGAACCGCTGCAGAAAGTGGTAACCCAAGAGATGGTGTCATTTTTTGTAATAGTTTAGTAGTATGTTGTTATTGATTGTTTGTTTATTGATTTGTTTTAACATGACTCAAGAGTTCAATATAGGAATGAATGACCTAAGTAATGGAAAGAACTGTTTGCATGTAAAAGCGATATAGGCTACATCGTCTCCTTACAGCTTACTTTGGAACCTACATGGCTGGCGGATGGCTGCTAATATAAACCGAATAAACATTTTACAGCCATATTGAATTTCCATTTCGAACAATTAAAATGATTACAGCCACATACTCTTTGATCATTAGGTTATTGCTAAAATTCATCCAGCTAATGATGGCCCCCATTTGGTGCATGATTACTAAACACCTTACTTTCATTTAGACGGCTCATTTACAATGTTTACCGGTCTTTACGTTACATCATGAAGCCATGGAAATTTTGACCTCAGCCTACAGGATGGTCCAAATAGCGCCTTCCATTATCTTATGTTCATCATGCGACATTTACATTACTTAGTTATTTAGTTTGAATTAAAAGCTAACATTGGTAAGTTTGGGGGGGCTTTTAATAAAAATATATAATATTTGTGTAGTCCTAGACTTGAGCGATAATGTGTGTATTTCTTGGCGGAAATATTATTGCTTTTGTATATTCATTTGCGTATTCTTTTATATTTAACTTTTATTTAAAACTGGGATGAGACCCGTCTTGGGCGGTTATGATAAACCTGGACTATGTACCGCTTTGAAACCACAATGAAACAACGATTTCTGTGTGGCTCAAGGATTCTGAAAACTCAGGTGTATTTTCAAATCTACTAATTTGAAAAAAAAAAAAAAACTGACATTGTCCATCTAGGTTCAAAAGAAGTATTGAATGACCTTGATTCAAAATTCTCTCCTGCAAATTTGAATTGCTCTGGCAATGGCAAAGATATGACGGATACAACAGCTAGAGCGCACAAAGCACGTTTTTCAAGAGGCAAAGAACCATTTTGGTACTGTACCCCCTTAAATCCCCAGAAGATTTCTTATTTGAAGCAGTCTCTATATTAAGGAGTTTACGAGAGTCGCCTTCTGCAATATATTGGTATTGAACCAATGCGCATCTCCCCCCCTGGAGCTTACTCACGCATGGGCTTATTTCGATGTTTTCAAAAGAATCGAGAATCTGAAAATTACCGATCTATTTTCCTTGGCCCCTTGTAGAACATTAGGCTACCTGGAAGTAAATCAGGATACTGCGTAATATCGCCAAAACGCGGTGTTTGTGCAGTGCGTGCATGTGGCTTTTACGCATCACCAACATCCAATACCCGTCGCGATAGCACAAAGAAAATACAAACCGGGGTCGGTCGGGTTGCAATAAGGCTTTTCACACTCAGACGGTGATCGACTTTTGTGATCGATCGCCGTCTGTAACTTCAAACATCTACCAAATTCATTATACATTACTTCGCAAACTCTGACCAAACATGTCGCTGTTTTGGCTTCTCAAATAACAGCACACATTAGTCCAATAAATGCACTTACGAAAGAGTCTATCCGCCATGTTGAATTTCCTTACTCCCGTCAGCCCTTCAATTTCCTAACGGTAAAACCTCACAATTTTGTGCGGAAACAAACCACCAAGGTGAAAAATCATATCACTTAAAAAGATGGCCATGTTCCACTCTCAGCCTTAAAAAAGTGTTCGACACCCACTGCCAAGTCCATCCTCAAAAAGAGTTATTTCGTGAAAGTAGCAGCTCATTATATACTTCTTTTGGAAAACTTTTACTCGTAAACTAAGGCGCCTATTGCGCCTTTTTAAGCTCTTCTAGTATTCAGAAAAACGGCTGCACTAGTCGTCAAACGGTGATCGATCGCAACGTGTCGTCGGATCCCGCTCAGTGGAAAAGCCTTAATGTCACGGCAATGGAGCTAGCTAAAACGAACGGATCGATTATAAAGTGAAGTGGCGGAATACAAAAAAAAATGATGAAAGATGGGTTCGCCATTTGTTTTGGTGTGCCTGTCGGATTCGTGGCCAGAGGTAAGATGTTGGGGGCCGCTATGCACTGAGTTTAATGTCATTTTTTATTTTCAACTAAGTATTAACATCACGCACAGTTATCAGTGAAATTGTGAAAAAACAACAAGCTTTTTCGTAACTTAGCCCTGTTTTCTTTGAAGAACCATTCACAGTTTGACAGAACCTTTACGGTATTAATTTTACAGTAATAGTTTAGAGGGGTTCTGAGAGTGTTCTTTAAAGAAAAAACTTGAAAAGGTTCCGTAAAACCTGAATGATCTGATCCAAAAGTGTTTTTGTGGTGCTCAAAGAACTTTAGAACCAGTTTTTGAGTGAATGTTTTGGTCATGTGCTCTTATAAAAACCCGTAAAATGGCCTACCCGATGCCGATGCCACCTAGTCTTACAATGAAAATTAATTCGCAGTGAAGCGCATTAGTCGTAATATTCTGAGGCAAAGGTTATTATTATTACTATGCGAGAGGCCCGCGCTCGCGCGGCTCTCGCTAGTTGCTTGAAGGGTATGGAAGCACAAGGTGTTCATCTTGCTTCTTATCCCCCTAGATCAGGAAGCCTTATCCCCAATACACTCCGTTAAAATAACTGGAGATAGCGCTTCGTTAAACTGGAGATAACAAAGCTGAACCCAAATACCGGTCCTATCTTGGGTTAACAAGGCTGAACCCTAAATAACGTTCTTTATCTTAAGTTAACAAAAGCTTATCTCGAGTAAGAAAGCTGAACCCAAATTAACGGTCCTTATCTTGGTTAACAAAGCTGACCCCACCAAATAAACGGTCCTTATCAAGGGTTAACAAAGCTGAACCCCAATAACGTTCCTTATCTTTATATAACAAAGCTGAACCCCAAATAACTGTCCCTTATCTGGGGTTAACAAAGCGTATCTCTAAATAAGAAACCTTATCTAGAGATAAGGCCCCTTATCTCCAAATAATAACGCTCAGTTAACTCACGATAACAAAGCTGAACCAACCCCAAATACGATCCTTATCTGGGGGTTACAAAGGATGAAACCCCACATACGGTCGTTTATTTGGGGTTCAGCTTTTGTTATCTCCAATGGGCCCCGTTATTTGGGGTTCGCTTTGTTAACCTCAGATAACAACTGTTAACCAACTCATTACAAGATAAGGACGTTCTAAAAATGTTTTGGGTTCAGCTTTGTTAACTCTAGATAAGCTTTGGTAACTCTATATAAGGACCGTTTATTTGGGGTTTCGCTTTCCTTAACCCTAGATAAGGGCCGTTATTGGGGTTCAGCTTTGTTAACACAACCCAAGATGGACGTTATTTAGGGTCAGCTTGGCTAACCCTAGATAAGATTGTTAACGAACTCCAGAATAGGTGCGTTATTTGGGGTTCAGCTGTCTTATCTCGAGATAAGGGTGCCTTATCTCGACATAAGAGACCTTATCCGATATAATCTTTGTTTAACCCCATAATGGGTCGTTATTTGGGTTCAAGCCACTGCTAAGCTCGAGATAGCTTTGTTACTTAAGATAAGTGCGCGTTATTTGGGTTTCAGCTTTGTTAACCCTAGAAAGGTGCGTTATTTGGGGTACAGCGTTGTATCTCCAGTTAAGGAAGCGTTATCTCCAGTTACGTATTGTTAATTTGGAGATAATGCTCTGGAAGCACAAGTGTATCACCTTTTCTTCTTATCCCTAGATAAGGAAGCCTTATCTCCATACACTCCGTTAACAGGGGGGGGGTGTGGAGATACCGCTTCGTTACCTGGAGATCAAAGCTGACCCCCAAATAACGCGTCTTTATCTGGGGTTCACAACGCTGAACCCGCAAATACGGTCCTTATCTTAGTAACAAAGCTTTCTCGAGATAAGAAAGCTAACCCTAATAACGGTCCTTATCTTGGTTAACAAGCTGAACCCCAAATAACGTCCGTTATATCAATGGTTACAAAGCTGAACCCCCCAAAAACGGTCCTTATCTTGGGTTAACAAAAGCTTTCTCGAGATAAGAAAGCGCAACCTAAATAACGGTCCTCATCTAGGGTTAACAAAGCATATCTCTAGATAAGAAACCTTATTTAAGGATAAGGGCCCCTTATCTCCAATAACGCTCATTTAACTCAAAAAGAATAAAAATCGGAAACCCTAAATAACGATCCTTATCTGGGGTTAACAAATCTGACCCCAAATAACGGTTACGTCATTTGTGGTTCAGCTTTTGTTATCTTCTCCGATAGGGGCCCCCCGTTATGGGGTTCACTTTGCTAACGATCCATACTAAGGGAGTGTTAACTCAAGATGAGGACCGTGATTTTGGGTTCAGCCTTTGTTATCTCTCTAGATTAAGCTTTGTTGACCCTTGATAAGGACCGTTTATTTTTGGGTTGCACTTTTTACCCAGGATAAGGACCGTTATTTAGGGTTCAGCTTTGCTAACCCTAGATAAAGATTGTTCTCCAGATAAGGTTCGTTATTTGGGGGTTCAGCTTTCTTATCTGGAGATAGGGTGCCTTATCCTCGAGATAAGAGACCTTATCCCAGATAAGCTTTGTTAACCCAGATAAGGGTCGTTTATTTGGGGTTCAGCTTCGCTATCTCAAGATAAGCTGGTGTGGTACTTTAAGATAAGGTGCGTTAATTTGGGGTTCAGCTTTGTTAACCCAGATAGCGATTATTGTGGGGTCAGCTTTTGTTATCTCCATTAACGAAGCGTTTCTCCAGTTAAAACGGAGTGTTATTTGAGATAAGGGTGTGGTTCTATCCGCTCCTCGTAGGTTCTTGAGGGTGGTAAGGGGTTATTGAGGAGGATAGCACTGTCTTCCATAAACGGGAGCGATCACTGAAACTGAAGCGATCACTAAGAAGTGACATACTATGCATGGCGAGACCTGCACCAAACACGTATCCCTGAACTTACGGACTCCCCGATCGCAATTTTGTTATTTTTAACACTTTTTAATACCTCAATTCCCGTACCTATCATATCCTATAGCTCATTATTTTACCGATTGCCTAAGGAAACTCACTGAATATTTAATCCCGTATAACTTTCGGTATATTAATTTATTTTTTGCGTATTTTTTAAATAATAAAACTCACTATTAATCCCGTATGGTTTCCGTGTATACTTTTTTTGTATCAAAAGTAGGCCTATCCCCGTGGGGCAAGCTGTTGTTCCCGTTTTCCACATAGTTTTCTCTCATAACTCCTCAAACTCTCCCATCTCACGTTCTCGCCATGTAGATACCCCCCCCCCGTCACAAACATCTCGTAGTCGTATTTTTTATTCATCGTAGTTTTCAGCATTATCCTGTCAGCCTAAGGCCTATATAGTTGTCCTATTTTTCCTAAATATTAACACGTCAATATTTCACCCCGTTAATTTTCCGTATATTTTTTTTTCTTTCAACCCTGTGGCGTGGGGTAACACCCGTTATGTATCCATACATATGACACTCAAAGCGAAAATAACTGCTTTTCTTTCCCACATCGTTTTGCACTATAAGGCCTGTATGTTATTGCGTACCCGCATATAGCGTCCTTACGCGTAACGCCCCGTTGGCACGCGTAACCAACCCGTCGCAAAGCTCCACGCACTAATCGCCGCTTAGTAAACGCGTACAAACAAATGGTTGACACGCGTAACCACCCTCGCAACGCACCACGCATACGCGGCCGCTTAGTAACGCGTAACAAAGAATGTATTTAAAATCATCGGACAAACGACACTTTCGTTGATTTTTCAGTCATTGCTGAAACTGATTCGTCCAAATATTTGCGCTAAAAAAAAAACAACTACTACTAAAAACCCCCCGTCCGGTATCCTCACGCCCCTTCCACGTGAATTTGGCGCAAAATGGATCGAAACTGACGGAGCCTTTTGCGAACACTCCATACACACTACTACCACACAACATTCGCCACATTTTTATTGCTCCTGGCATGCAGATATGACGGATACAACAGCTAGAGCGCACAAAGCACGTGTTTCAAAAGACAGACCATTTTGTACTGTACCCCTTAAATCCAGAGAGCGTTTCTTATTGAAGCAGTCTCTATATAAGGAAGTTTAAGAGAGTCGCCTTCTGCATATATTGGTATTGAACCCAATGCGCATCCACCTGGAGCTTACTCATCATGGGCTGAATGTCGATGTTTCAAAAGATCGAGAATCGGAAATGACCTGATCTATTTCCTTGGCCCCTTGTAGAAGCATGGGGCTAATCTGGAAGTAAATCAGGATACTGCGTAATATCGCCAAAAATCGCGGTGTTTGGCATGCGTGCATGTGGCTTTTACGCATCACCACAAGCAATACACGTCGCGATAGCAACAAAGAAAATACAAACCGGGGTCGGTCGGGTTGCAATAATGCTTTTCACACTGAGCCGGTGCTCGATCACTTTTGCGATCGATCGCCGTCTTAAGACTTCAACCAGCTACCAAATTCATTATAAATACTTCGCAACTCCTGACACACCTGTCGCTGTTTTTGCTCCTCAATAACAGCACACATTTCGTTCACTATGGCAGTTACTTAAGAGTCTTCCCATGTTGAATTTCCTTACTCCGTCCGTTCAATTTCACGAGCGGAAAACTTACAATTTTTGTGCGGAAACAAACCAAGGTGACAAATCATATCACTTAAAAGATGGCCATATTCTCAGCATTAAAAAAGTGTTCGAAGCCACTGCCGTAAAATGCTCCAAAGACGTATTTCGTGAAAGTAGCAGTTTTTTTTTTTCATTATATCTTCTTTTGGAAAACTTTTACATCGTAACTAAGGCGCTATTGCGCATGCGCGTCTAGTATTCGGAAAACGGCTGCACTAGTCTTCAAAACGGTGATCGATCGCAAAGTCGAGAATCACCGGCTCAGTGTGAAAAGCCTTAATGTCACGGCAATGGAGCTGAGCTAAAACGAACTTGATCGAGATAAAAGTGGCCGGAATAAAAAAAAATGATGAAAGATGGGTCGCCAATTTGTTTTGGTGTGCCTGGTCGGAGTCGTGCAGAAACGTAAGATTTGCGCTTTACACGGAGGTGTATGGCATTTTGTCAATTGTCTACTTAGATATTACTCATCGCACGTTATCAGTGAAAGTGTGGAAAAAAACAAAAGCTTTCGTAAACTTAGCCCGTTTTTCTTTTGAAGAACCTTCACAGTTTGACAGAACTTTTAGTATTAATTTTACAGAATAGTTTAGAGGGGTTCTGAGAGTGGTCTTTAAAAGAATAAAAAAAACTTGAAAAGGTTCCGTAAAAACCTGAATGATCTGATCAAAAGTGTTTTGTGGTGGCCAAAGAATTAGAACCATTTTGAGTGAAGGTTTTGGTCATGGCTCTTATTTAAACCTGTCAAATGGCTACCCTATGCCGATGCCACCTAGCTTACAATGAAAATTAATACGCATAGTGAAGCGCATTAGGAGTATTATATCTGAGGCCGGTTATTATTATTATATTACTAGCGGGAGGCCAGCGTTTCGCGCGGGCTCTCGCTAGTGAGTGACGAGGATCACTAAACTGCAGCGATTCACGAAGAAGTGACAGTATATGCATGGCGAGACTGCACACCAAAAACACGATCCTGAACTTTAGGACTCCCCGAGTCGCAAAAACTTTCCTGTATTTTTTACATCCTTAACATCACCAAATTCCGTACTATCATATCCTATAGCTCATATAGTTACAGTGCTAAGGTATTTAAAGTGTTAAAAATACAAAATTTGCGCTCGGGGAGTCCTAAAGTTCAGGGATACGGGTGTGGTGCAGTCTCGCATGCATCCACCCCCCACCTCCATAGTGTGTCACTCTTCAGTGATCGCTCAGTTAAAGTGATCGCTCCCGTTCACTCACTAGCGAGAGCCCGCCGCGAAGAGCGGGCCCTCCCGCTAGTCCTACTATAAATTGGCTAAGGTTGTATGTAGGTTGTGTATGTATGTATGAATCGCAAAAGGCTCCGCCCGTTTCGATCCATATTGCGCAAAATTCACGTGAAAGGTGCCTGAGGATACCGGACGGGTAAAACCCTATATTTGGACGAAATCACGTTTCAGAAATGGCTGAAAAATCAAACGAAAATGTGCTCAGTTGCTATGGAAAATTACCATTGTT
>JAMKCH010082699.1:0-20188 GCA_023653785.1 Ophioderma brevispina | reverse complement strand
GCATTAGAAGACCTATTCTGTGCATCTGATGATGAAGCCAGACAGTTGAACCTTACTTGATGAAATGGCAGCTATGAGATGTCAAAGGAAAGATCCCCTATGAAAGTAAACAAAGTAATTTGAAAATTGTAACTTCAGCAAGTATACTCTCACCCATAAAAAATGTAAGATCACAATTAATCAGGAGGACTTAGATTAGTCATTGTGCATAAGGGAAGCACTTAGAAAGATTGAGAGGCCAACTTATTAAGAATAGTCCATTTAAAAAGTGTGTGAATATAGTCTTAAGAACATCATGATCACTTTCACTAAAAATAGGACGAAGTATTGTGTGATCATCTGCAACTGAAGAGAGAAGAAACAACATCAGTTAAAATCATTGACAAAAAGAAGAAATAGGACCAAGAACAGACGGCCCTGAGAAACACCTGAGGTTACAGCACACCACTCTGAAAATGCACCCTTGAACACAACCCGCCTGCTTCCGCCTGAAGAAAAGTTTTGATCCACTTGAAGAAGAAAAAACCTCGGATGGCCCAATGATGAAGGTTTTGGAGAGTGAGGTAAAATGTTTTGTGGTCTCTACTTGTCAAATGCCGAGCTGAAATCCAAGAAAATTACATCTACAAGAGTACATATTTACGACATCAAGAGATTTGCTAAGAAGATGAGACTTTAACCAAACATTTGCTCGCCAATTTCTCCCAGTGCGAAAGCCAACAACTGGTCATTCTGACAAATATTATGTTCATTTACATACTGAATTGATCACAAACCAGGCAGATTATAAGGTTGAATTACAAGAAGTGACAAAAGAACGATCAGAAACAAACACCAAATCAGGAAGTGGTCAATCCATAAGGAGTTCCTATATTATAAGTAGGCTCTTTCAACAAACCTGAGTGAAGCCATTTGAATACATGGTATCAAGAAGAACCCTTGGAAGAGCACCTTGTAACATGCTTCATTAACCCAATCAATGTGAATGTAAAATCACCAACAATGAGAAAAAAATCATAGATTTTAGATGCTTGTATTTTACTAGATTATCATCTAAAATATCCAAAACGATTTTGTTCTGTGCAGGTGGCCTATAATAAACACCAAACAAGCATTTACCCCGAGTTGTATTAAACTCAGCCCATAAAATTTCAAGATCATTAGATAAAAACTCAGCTGCAAAACAGGATAAGATTAGATCTAACACTAAAGAACCCACCGCCATGTCTGAGTTCTTCATTGCCGAAAAACATAGATTCAGAGGATAAACTGTCACCAGCATGAAAGAATAATAAAGCCAAGTTTAAGTTATGGCAATAATATCAGGATTTTCAGATACACGCGCGAGCATGAAACTCAACAAGCTTATTTTAATGCTGCGAGCATTGGGAGCATATACTTTGTCATCACCAAATAGCACGATTCTCACTCTGCAACTTGTATCTATGAGTTTCTTGTGGGCACAAAAGCAAGCACACTAGCGACAACACAGACGCAGTGTATGTGATGTTACCGTGGCATTGCTTGGTGGCCAAGAGGTGCGTGAAAACAAATTACCTTTTACGCGCAGATTAAACAAAGCGAATCAATTTTTGCTGACTGGGGATGAACAAAGTATATGCTGTTTGGACAACTGTGGATACATACTGCAAATTCTGGTCCAACATTTGATTCACATCTGATGGGGTTGTACTTCTGTTTTCAGGAATTTCCTTTTGCTACCAAAAAGGAAAGAGAATATGATTAAAAACAACCTAAAACAAGATATCAAATTAAATGCTCCATTACTGGTTTAATGCATCTGATTGAGCTTGCTCAGATCAAGATTAAGAAATCACTATTCTGTGGCGTTGTATGTAGTATTCTTGTGGGTGTGTGTATATGCATGTCTGGTCATTTTTTGTAAAGCTGTAATTCGTTATCCCTGCCAAGGCTTGGGCAACTTGAAGGCTTGAACCCGCACCCTTAGATCTGAGTCATTCCCAGCTGTGGTTGTTCTTCGTACTTGGTGTGAGTATTAAAATTTAATGACAACTCAACAAAATGTGTTGTCAAATCGGTCATTAAAACCCTAACCCCACATCAGTTTCTAGCCTATCTCAAGGGAGGGGACTGAAGGAGTGAGGGAAGAGAGGGAACAAGACATAGTCGCAAATTCGGGTGGGTTCGAACCAGGCCCTTCGGGCCCCGTCCCATGACCGGGAATCACGCTACGGGGTGTCGCTGGCCCGGCCGCGGATTTCGTGCCCATGAGTCTTGGTTTGATGACGTCATCGCTACTATCTGAGACTGATAGTGCATTTTTCTCACTCAAGTGTGAAGATTTGTGGAGTTGTGTATAGGGGCATGATAAAAATAAAACAAAAGGGAACATTTAACATTATAAATATTTAATATCACTAGCGGAGGCGCCGCGCTTCGCGTCGGGCGCCCGTCTACGTTGAGTGAACGGTGAGCGAGCACTGAAACTGAAGCGACACTGAAGATAGTGACACACTATGCAGGGCGACGACGGGATCTGCCACCAAAACACGACACTGAACTTTAGGAATCCCCGAGTCGCAAATTTTTTATTCTTTAACTTGTGTTATACCTCCAATTCCCATACCTATCATATCCGATAGCTCATATAGTTACCGAATGCCTAAGGAGGAAACCGTCAACTGAATATTTAATCTTGTATAACTTCGATATATTATTTTTTTATCGGATTTTTTTAAATAATATGAAACTTCAAATATTTAATCCCGTATTGGTTTCCGTGTACTTTTTTTATCAAAAGTAGGCCTACCTACTCCCCGTGGGGCAAGCTGTGTTTTGTAGTTCCCTTTTCCACATATTTTCTCATAACTCCTCAAAACTACATATGCAGTTCTCGCCATGACCCCCCCCCCACCGCACAACATCCCGTAGTTGTTTTTTATTCATCGAGTGGCAGCAATCCTGTAGTTTATAGGCCTATATAGTTCCAAGTTTTATAAAGAATTAAACGTCAATATTCATCCGTAATTGTTCCGTATATTTTTTTTCTTTTCAAAACCCTGTGGAGCATGGGTAGGGTGGTAACCCGAATAGTATCCAACATACGACAATCAAAAGCGAAACTAACATTTCTTTCCCCCTCGTTTGCACTATAAGAGCTGTAAGTTTTTGCTTACCGCATATAGCGTCTTACGCGTTACGCACGTTGGCACGCGTAACCACCCGTCGCAGCTCCACACATAACGCGACGACGTTAGTACGAGTCAAACAAATGGTTGCCACGCGTAACCCCCCGTCGCAACGCACCACGCAGACGCGCCGCTTAGGAACGCGTACAAACAAATGTAATTTATCATGGGCAACCGGAGCATATTTTCGTGATTTTAAGTCATTTTGAACGGATTCGTCAAAATATTTGCGCTAACCCGTACGGTATCCTCACGCACCTTACATGTGAATTTGGCGCAAAATGGATCAAACGACGGAGCCTTTTGCGACATACACAACATACATACATAAAACATTAGCCAATATGGTGTCTGTACGTAAAATAACTTCACTTCATAAGTCAAATTAAACAATTATAAAAAGATCACACATCATACCTATGAAACCAGATCATCACCGGTCCATGTATCAAACAAGAGAAATCTATTGATTTGCAACAAACACAGAGAAAACACATATCACAGAAAAAACACAACTACAAGAGTTACACTGATAAATTAGTTAACTATAAATTCAGACACATCATTAAACTTGATGAAAAGTTCATTCACCCATCCATGTCTCAAAGTAAAAAATACTAATTTTCAACAACTTCAATAATGGCAATCAACAACCACATCAGAACACGCAAACACAATATCCCGCTAAAAAGCCAGATACATTAATACAACAACTAACCACCCAAAGTGTTGTCAGAAACAAACTTTGCAGTTTTTCCATGGTTTGAAGCAATAGTCCATATTGCCTGCACCACTGTGCTTAAATTAATTCAATTGTTGTGGAACAAACAACAGTTTTTTTCTCTATCTTCAGCACGAAATGGATTGAAGGCTTGAAATTTTTCAGGATGATAATAAGGAAAATAAAGCCTTTCAATCCGCATAAAAATTGATTCTATTCTAGATAATTCATATAGGCCTAAAGATGATCAGAACACGCACAACTAATATTATATGTGGAGATTGACAGAATAATAAAGTCAACACAGGGTTTTATAAGCACTATTCCTACATGATCACAACAGCGCTGTTGCTTATTATTATTACAGTGCACTGAGTATGATTATTCCATGCATGCCATTCTTAGGAAATCATCACAATCATTCGCTTCAATCTATAGGCAGCAGCTGGCCAAGCGTACAATCCTACCAGCACTTAAATTCTAATATCCCCCATAACAGCTATACTCAACTATCACTTTAAAGCTCACTATCAGTCATTTTTTTCCAAACCCAAAATGCCCATTTTGTGTATAAATGCTAGGGTTAGGTCCTATCAACACCTTATATTTAACTATTACTCCTCTTTGTGAAAAACAACCTTAAAGATTTTAATAAAGGTTCTTGAAAGATGCCATTTTCCACTGTTTTGTATACTTATAAGTCGATCCCGACTTTTAATGTATAACAATGAATAAAATTGGTCATTTCTTTTCTTGACAATACGGCGTGTTTAAAGCAAAGCAGACAAGGTGGGAAAAAGAGAGGCAGCTAAGCTACTAACAGGGGTCTTTACTACAGCATTTCCTATGCAACAATTGCCAAAAATGGATTTTGATGAAAAATAGGGGGCACACGGTTTTGTTTTACATTTTGAAAAATTGCGGATAGTGGTTTTTAAGGTCCGATGAAGAAGCGAGATAAAACCTTGTCCCGAGTTAACAAACATAGGCTGCAAGCGAGGCTTAAACTGCAACCTTTAGATCATGAGTAAGCCATCATAGCCATTTGACTCAACAGGTGCCACTCACAGTACACCCTCTGAAATATGATTTGATTTCAATGTATTTCAAACCAATTTATTTTTTATTGGTGTGGCTTCTTCAGTGTACCCACAAAGGCGGGCAGAACAGATTTAGTCATGCTTTTGGACAACTCTATACTCCTGTATTTAACTGAGATAGATAACAAATACAAACGCGATCCCTTGACCACGAGTGTCGTCTGGCCGTCGATTTGTGAATGGGGCCAAAGGTCCTATGAGGTCAACCAGGTCACATGGGGGGAGAAGTATAGAAACCGCTTGTGTCTCCCCTTTACGCACCTGCGTAGCAAAGCAAAGTTAAAACTGCGAAGCGAAGCACGAACTATCTCTACAACTCCAAACCCTGTTTTTCCATTACATCATTTTTAAGTATCCCATATCTGACTCGACCTCAGCGCATGCCTTTTCTAAGGTCTGCCTTGACTATATTGTCATTGAATGTGGAGGTTTTTTCCAGTGCAAAAGTACCCATCAGTGCTGATCTGTGTAACCTCTCCATTGCGATTTCCTATGTCTGCAGGAAACCCACCGAGGAATCAATAACCACCGCCCAACCATACCAGGAATGTACCTTGCCACCGAGAGACCACCTCGACAATACGGAAGTGCTATATTTGTGAGAAAAGGCACCACAGTAGAAGCAACTTCAATGTCCTGATGATAACACATTGAAGTCCCACCATTGAGCTTAGTTCCGTCATAGTTACATCTGTCCTACAAACCTCCATCCCGTAGACTTCGAGCACCCCTCAGCTTCACTCACCCTGTGAATCCACCAAAACCTCACTTCTTCATTGGCGACTTCAAAACGCCATAGTACCCATGGGGCTACAAACAAATGAAACTAACAAGACGACAAGCTGTCGAAGAAATGGATCACAGTCAACATCTACGTCTCCTTCATGACTCTAAGCTGCCGACCTCATTTCATAGTGCGCCCGCTGTAATAGAGGTTTAACCCCTGGATCTAGCTATTGTTAGTTTAAACATCTCTAACCTTTGTAGCAAGATTGTTCTGGATGCTGTTCCAACAAACTCAACATCGACCAATCGGTCTCCAAGTCAACGCTGCAGCTTTGACCTGTGTCAAACGTGAAGAGGATTGCTCCAAAACCCCATAACTATGACCAATTTGCCCAGCTAGTGAACAGACTGCACGGATCTTCATACCCAGAGGCTGTAGACGGAATATATAACAGCCTTTCCAAGGAAGGTGGACAGAATATCCGATTATAATCACCATGTTTGAAGCTGATCCTTTTTCGGCTGAAACATTTGCTAAAGGTGAGGAAGTCCCGGAGAGGATTTCCCAGGAAAAGATCAACCTGGCACACTTTTAATTGAATCCACTGATGACCCATAACAGCAAGAAAGCATGGTCCTACCATCCGAAAGCTCCGAGGGGGATCCAACAGAACCTCCCAGCGGCCAAATGTTTACAAACCCAACCAAGTTTGCTCCCCAACGCTATTTAAATTGCAAGTGCAGCAAGAAACCCAGAAGATCAACTAGACCATAAGAGGTTTTAGTGGTGACCCTGGTTTTACTCACCCCTTCAACATGGCAGAATTGGAATCCGGTTTGCTAAAACACTTTCACCAGGAAAAGCGTTAGCCTTGACAACATCTCTACTGAGCACTTGAAAAACTTGGCCCAGTGAAGCAAAGGAATGGCTTCTTGAGCTCTACAATTTGCTGCCTTATTTCCCACAGGTTCCCAAAGATCTGGAGGAAAGCACACGTTATGACACTTCCAAAGGGCATGTGGAAAGATCCTCCAATCCCAAGATCTACAGACCTATATCCCTCCTTAGCCATACCTTACAAGCTCTTTGAACAGCCTCCTGCCAAAGTCGTATCGCACACCTGGTGATAGACGAACCACCTCATCCCAGAACAAGCAGGTTTTCCGGCCAGGCAAATCAACAACAAGCCAATACTCAACCTAACCAACACATTGAGGATGGTTTGAGAAGGGTATGTAACCGGAGCTGTGTTCGTGACCTATCAGCAGCATCAACGACACTGTTATCACAGCCGCCTACGCCATAAGATCCTGGAAATTACCCAGGACCTCCTCTGACTGAGCTTATCCGTGTATTGCTGGCTAACAGGATGTCTTTGTTCAACTAGGAGCGAAGAAGAGTCGTTGGCGTAGGCTCAAGAATGGTCTACCACACAAGGGAAGTTTGCTTGCCCCTCTCCTGTTTAACATATACCCAACGACCAACCTAGGATTGCAGTAAACACTGTCCGTTTTTTTGCAGACGATCTTGGATTAGCGCACAAGATGCCTACTTCACATTTTTGAAGAGAGACTCTCCAAAGCTTTGGATGTACTCACTCCTTATTATGAGGAAACCACCTACGTGCAATCCATCTAGAACACAGGTGTGTGCTTTCAATCTACGCAACCATGAAGTCAAACGTCAGCTTAAAGTTTACCTGGTCGTGGAAACTCCCCTGGCGCACTGTGACAACCCTGTCTACCTAGGAGCACGCTTGACCGCACTCTCATCTTATAAGACCCCACTCTTGAACAAACTCACTGGCACATAATGGGGTGCTCGCTCCACTTACCCTAATATCGACGGCCACTTTGCCCTGTGCTACTCATGTTCAGATTACTCCTGCGCTGTATGGGAAAGATGAACCCATTCCAAGAAGCTTGATCCAGCGTTAAATGCTCCTGCCTGCCGGCTATCACAAGATCCTCCCCCACACCAACGAAAACTGGTACATCCGAGCAGGAATTTCTTCCACCAACATCCGTACGTATCGTAGCGAGCATGCGAGAGTGTAGCTGCCAAGTTATCCAATGTGAAGCCCCTATGTCTGGACAGATACCTACTGCCAACCGCCATAAATCTAGAGAGATAGTTTCTTAAGCAAAAGTCCAACCTCAATTGAACAGTCTCTAGAGTAAGAGTAGTCGCTTGTGGAAAGAAATACTTGGTATCAACCATGTAACATCTATCTGTATTGAACCTGGTGAGCCATCTCCCCCTGGAGGCTGACTCCTAATGGGCTGATGGCGATGCCTCATAGATTGAGAGCCAGAACTGCCGATCTAAGGTTTTCCTTACAGAAGTGGTGCTATCTGAAAGCAGAACCAGAGACTAACCTGTGGTGTGGACAGCACCACAGACAATGGGAACACCGCTTGGTCGCCCACTGCTGGCGCACAATGCAAAACAAGGACCTTGCGGAATTCACGTGAAGCAGCCAGACGTAGTCCCCAATCCTGCTGGATCTATTTTAGAACCACAGTGTTTTGATCCGATAAGAATAAGAAGAACAAGTCACATGAGGTCCCCCAACATGTCCCCCAAACCCCCGCCCCCCTCCTTTCCCCCAAGTTACATCACTCGTAGCCCAATTCGGAACCAAATGTATCATATATTAAGGGTTAACATTTTGACACACAAGACACATACACACACACATACGAACCAAGTAATCCCTATGCCTCCTGCAATTCTTGGAGGCGACACAAAAACTGCGTGACACTGGTACTCTTAATTACACTACACGCCTTCCACAGCGTTGTCTCAATTTCCTTACATTCTCTGTTTCTTCTTTTCTTTCTCTCTTCGCGTGCTTTGGAGTCTCCTCTCTTCTTTTTTTTTTCTTTCTTTACTTCTTCCTATTTAATTCCTTCTCTTTTAAGATATGTTCCTACAGACAACATTCAAGAGCAAAAGCAATACATCATTTTCTCCCTTTTTTGCTGTCCTAGAAATATCTTTATTCCCTTTTGCAAGTGTTAGTCCAAATTTAGGAGGTGGTCATTTTCTTCTTGTTGTTTTAAATATTGAAATGGCGAGAGTTGGGGTGTTTTGTACTGCCTGAAATGTATGGTTCATGGGAACAACCACACATTAACAATTCCTGCTGCCTACATGCCTGCTGCCTTCACAGATAAAGTAAGTGAAGTTTTTTGGTGCCATAGGAATGGTGAAGTTTCAATTGCCAACAATTTTGGTCCATTGATGCATTGGTAATGTTGAATAGGCTAAGATGATATTCAAGTTCGAAGGTCATCTGAAGTTTGAAGATGGGCTAACGTTAAGTTATGTTTAAAGTTTAGGAATCCACTGGCGAGTGCCCTAGCTGCAATCACTTGCCTTTGCTGCATAGCACAGTAGTATGTTTTTCAATATCGTCTGCCCATTACTTAAAAAAGACGGTTTCTCGAAAAACCACAAGTCTCGCCTGCTTTGGCGTATAGCTGTAAGACACAGAGCAGCAGACCAGATTGCAATTGTAATGACAGATGTGTTCACAAAAAGTTTGTGCAAGCAGATTGCAGATATCCCCCTCCCCACACCCCACCCTCTCCTTAACACCCCGCAACACCACCCCACCCCCTCCCCAACATCCCCACAAACACGAACCGGTCCCCAACATCCCGCATCATCCACCCCCCCACCCCAACACCCGCAACAACCCCCACCCCTCCCCACCAACCCGCAACAACCCCACCACCTCCTCAACCCCCCTCAACACCACCCCCAACCCCCTCCACACCTATTCCTCCTCCCAAACCCCCTTCAACACCCCATCCCTCCCCAGCAGAACCCTTCAACACCCATCCCTCCCCAACACCTGCAATACCCCCCCCCCACATTTCCCCCCCCACCGCTCTCCTGCTCCCCCCCCACCCCCCCAACCCTCCCCCCAACACCCCCCCCCCCTCACGCCGAACCCCCCCCCCCCTCCCCAACACCGCGCTCCCCCAGAATGACCCCACCCCACCCTCAACACACCCCTCAACCCCCACAGACACCCACCCCCTCCCCCCCGCCCCCCCCACATCCCCCCCCCTCCCCTCCCCACCCCGCCAACCACCTCACCACCCCCACGGCAACCCACACCCCACCCCCTCCCCCCCCCCCTTCCCCGCACCTCCTCGCCTCCGTCCCCCGTCCCCCCACGCCCCTTCCCCCGCCACCCCCCCTGCCCCTCCCCCACCGCCGCCCTCCCCCCCTCTCCCTCCCCCGCCCCCCTCCCCCGTCCTTTCCTCCCACCTCCCCCCCCACCCAACCGGCCTCGCCCCCGCCCCCACCGGCCCACTACCCCCCCGAACCCCTCCTCACCCCCCTCCCACCCCCCCCCCCCCTTCCCCCCCCTCCCCCCCCCCCCCGGGTCGTGCCCGTCCCCCCACCAAGTAGCACCCCACCCTCCGCCTATTTTACAAACAGAATTGCAATCGTTGCACCTGTTCAGCGATAGATAGAGCAAATTACGCATTTTTAATTAGATCAATTGCATCCCAAATGGCCCCTTTAATTGGCCCACATTGCACTTTGGCCTAACTATGATTCACACAAACGATATATGGCATAGACTATTCTTTCATTTAGCAAGGAATTTTGGCTATCCGATGTACCGTATTCAGCGCATGCAAGCCATTATCTATTTAAATTACTCATTTGCATACCTAAGAACCGCAAATATCAGAAAACATACTTTCAATGGCAAACAAGTCGAACTCGTATTTATGCGATGCTTAAACTATGTCCCCGCCGAATTTCACGATCACTCTCATGTGAATAAATGCAACTACAACACCCCACCCCCTATACCAACACCCTGCAACACTCCGCAACACCCAGCCCCCTCCTTAAATTTCAAATTTCCCCAACACCCGCAACAGGCCATTTCCCTCCCCAACACCCGCAACACTCCCACCCCCGCCCCAACACCCGCAACCCCCTCATTCCCTCGCCCAACACCCGCAACATTAAAAAACACCCCTCCCCACCACCCCACCCCGCACCTCCCACCCAACCCCCCCTCCACAACACCGCCGCACCAACTCCCCACCCCGAAGTCCCCACACCATGCCACCCCCCCCCGCCTCCCCCACAGCCCTCCACCAACACCACCCTCAGCCCACCCCCCCGCCCCCCCCCCCACCCCGTCACCCCCCTCCTCCCTCCCCACACCACCCTCCCCCACCTCCCCTTCCCCTCCCCCTACCACCCCTTCCCCACTCCCTCCACCCACCCTCCCCCCCACCCTTCCCCCCCGCCCCCCCCAAAGCATTCCACCCTCCCCCCCCCCATCCCCCACCCCCTTCTCCCCTCCACCCCCTTCGCCACCCCCCCCGCTCCCTCCCCCCCACAAGACCCCTGCCTACCCCACACCGCCCTCCCAACATCCCACCCCCTCCACTATAGCATAGTCTCATGTAGCAAGGCATTTGCTTATCTGATGTACCACATTTCAGAGTACAGCAAATTACACATATTTAATGATCTAGTTTGCATTAGCTTGCATATATCACTACTTTCAAATTGCAAAAAAGATGTGCCCATGATAGGCTTTTCATGCGGGTGCCAGGAATTTTGAGTGTCCCCATGTACCCGTTTCAAAAATAAGAGCAATTAGCTGATTTTTGCATACTAATATAGCTCATTTTCATACTCATTGCCCAAAATTACACCCAAAAAAATCAGGTTGAGAAATCTTCAGCCCGCTCCCTTCCACCAAGTTACATCATTATAACGCCTTACAGAACTCCAGAGAACGTGTACACATCTTTCAGGAAAATTCTTAGAAATGATGCAAATTAGGTAACTTAATAAGCATATTTTACGGCCAAAATCGAATCATTCGAGAACTCACTCACCCGCTTCTTTCCACCAAGTTACAAATCAATTTCGCTCTTACGGAACTCCATAAAATCGTATACAACATGGGTAACATTTTTCACGGACGAACGAACGAACGGATTGCAACGACTTAACGGACGGACTTGCTCATTTCATCAAAAAGATGCGCACCATGCAAGGCTTTCATGCAGTGAAGGAATTTTGTGTATCCGATGTAACCGTTTTCAAAAATATAGCAATTAACGCAGATTTTATTCATATTAATTAGTTCATTTGCATGTTCTAATTAACCAAAATATGCTTAAAATCTAATCAGGTCGAGAACTCTTCAACCTGCTTCCTTACACCAAGTTACATAATTATATGCCTTACGGAACTGTAGATAACTTATACACAAGCTTTTTTTCCTTAAATTATGCAAATTAGACAATTAGCATATTTTACGCCCAAAATACCACTTTGACCCAATTATGATTCACCCGAAAGATGCATGGCATAGTATTATTTCATGCAGCAAAGAAATTTTGCCTATCCAATGTACGGTTTCAGAGATACAGTAATTACGCATATTTAATTAGCTCATTTGCATACCTAAGCCGCATGTATAACACACTTTCAAATTGCAAAAAAGATGCGCACCATGATAGGCTTTCATGCGTTGAAGGATTTTCCGTATCCAATGTACCGTTTCAAAATTATAGCAATTACGCTGATTTTTGCATATTAATTAGCTCATTTGCATACTTTGCCCGAATTACGCCCGAAATCTAATCAGTTCGAGAACTCTCCAGCCCACTCCCACCAAGTTACATCGTCATACGCCTCACGGAACTCCAGCAAACTTGTACACAAGCCGTGCGGGGAAAAATTTCATAATATGCAATTCAGTGGATACTTGAATTCGCAATTTAGGCCCAAAAGCTAATCAGTTCGAGAACTCATGGACCCGCTTCTTGTCCAACCAAGTTACATCATCATAGCCTTACGGAACTCCAGGATTAAATTCATACATAAAGCAGTGAACACGGGGGAGGATGCCGCAGAGACACCATGACAGACAGGACACACAGACAGACAGACGGAAGGACGGACGGACAGAACCGACAGAGAGACCAGGAAAGACAAGACAGAAAAGGATTACTAAGGTCTCTGCCGAACAAAGGTCAGGCAAGAGGGACAAAAAAAGAACTGTAAACAATGGAAGGCTTCATTTTATGTTGCGGAAAGATTTAGGAATTTGTTGAGTCACGTGGCCAGCAATCAACGGAGGAGGAGAAACCATTTTCTTTCCTAGCACCTACTTCCACTTTTTCTCCCTTGTCTTTTTAGGCCTCTTCCTCTTATCCTTTTTGTCGTTTTATCTTGTCCCTTAAGTGGAGACCTCTCAGTCTATAATATAGTGGTAAAAATTCCTTTTCTTTTGTTGGAAATTTCTTTGTTCCTGATTTGATGTTCTGATTGTGATTATCTCTTCAGGTTTCTTTGGCTTCCCAGTGGTTTGGTCTTGCGATCTAGTGATTAAACTTGCTTTCGGAACCAATATTAAAAAGAAAATTCTTTTATTTTTATAATGTCAATTTCTAAAAATTTGGGTTTATACGGGTAAAGCATGTAAAAATGAGCCAATTTACATGGAATTGACCAAATTTAGGCCAAAGTTGGTTGAAATCCCTTTAAATTATAAGAGGTTGAAAACCTGCAAATGTTATTCCATTTTGATATGTTATTTGAGCCAGCAGGCGTGTAGGATAGAGGTTGAGGCTCTAAGCTATCCTTTGAAGATGCATGGAGCCAGACATCATTAAAATTCTTTCCGAAGTGGTACGGAGATCTGGACCTTCTAACATAAGAGGGATTAAGTCTACTTGGAGACAGAACCTTGACCGAAACACATACTCCGGTTGTAAACGACGGGAGCGATTCAATGCGAGACACATGACGGTATGTGTGTGCGGAGCTATCAAGCCAGACGCGTGCTCGGTAAACCTAGCAAAGCAGGATCACACTCAGCAGCCAATCACCGGCAAGTGCGATGTTCTGCGTAACTAACACTGAGAACCCTGGAGTAGGCACTTGTCAGAAGAGTTTCGTCCCGGACTATAGGAGAGCAGCCGAGAGGCAGAAGCAGCATGAGCAAGTCTTTGCAGACAGAAGGGCTGATAATCTGAATGTGAAGTACCATTAATGAAAATCCTTGCTTGTTTCTGAATCCATAATCAAGGGGAGTTTCCGTAACTTGACCCAACTGGCACACTTTGTTCTGACACATACTGAATTTGGAAAACCTTAACGGAAGATAAATGCCAGACCTGCCCACTCCAGGAACAACCCAGAGGTGTATTGAGTTCAATCACACAGTTTTGGGAAATTTTGCCTCAATAGGGTCATGTGACCCCACAAAAGTCCTATTTCTTGAACACAACAACAATGATGTTCACACTCATTTCGCTACAAAGCTTTAGTACTTATGATATTTTTTGCAGATCATGAAATGTCTTGAGTTTCTTAAATTGGAACACTTCTCCATAAGTACGTCATTGTGCTTTAGGCGACGAAACAAGAAACCATGTTTTCGGGCGAGCGGGACTTTCGAGTAGGGTCGGTTGGTGGGTGACTTTTTTTCTGGCAGTCCCAAAAATTGGCCCAAGATAGGCCCCCAAATCCGAAAAGCAAGAGGGAAATATGACACATTGTCAACCAATTTTTTGAAAAAATTACCAAAATGAAATCAATTTGGGCTTAAAAAAAAAGGCTGATTTTACATGATTTTTTGAAAAAAAAAAAAACCTGTAAAACTGACAAAGCAGAGTCGGTCGGGGCCCGTAAAACAGGGGTTTTTTATTTCGTCGCCTTAGTACCGTACAGGCACATTGCAATGCATTATGGATTGATTCAAAGCACCCTCTGAGAACAACCCAGCATGCCAGAGTGAATAACAAAGAGTCACCTATATAACTAGCTGAAATATTTAGTGGAACCAGGTGCATGTATTGTTTTCTTGAATGCTGGAATGATCGGGAAGGCAATACCAAAAGTCCATTCAATCTAATTTCCCTCCGATGTGAAAAAGGGACCCTAGTTTATAGTTATGGACAAAAATCTGCGTGTCTGTCCCATTTGACTCCAAGTTCAGGGTTAATGGAGACAACACACAACCAGAACGATTCTGATGGTGGTTGTGATTTGATGTGAAGAGTTAAAAACTTCAGACTACTTTGGAGTTAAAAAAAAAGTTTAAAGGCCAACCTAGTGGGTTGTGACAATAGCATCGTACGCCTAATTGGTGATAGGATGGCAAACCTTGGCTGGAATAAATTAAGTGAACCATGAGCAAACATACCGTGTGTTTCCTATAAACGCCCCCCCCTGCTCTAATAAACCCCCCCTACGGATTTTAATAATAATATGCAGATTTCAAAGTC
Organism: Ophioderma brevispina; assembly: GCA_023653785.1. Classification (NCBI taxonomy): domain Eukaryota; kingdom Metazoa; phylum Echinodermata; class Ophiuroidea; order Amphilepidida; family Ophiodermatidae; genus Ophioderma; species Ophioderma brevispina. The sequence goes on along the minus strand of JAMKCH010082699.1, from coordinate 5,174 downwards.
GCAAAGAAATAAACTAAATAAGTTATATCTCACATTAAAAAAACTATTACTAATATTTAAAAATAAGCACAAAAACAAGACATTACACCTAAGCTAAAATAGATAATACACTAAAGTCAGCAATGCATACTACTCTTAAAAAGTTTCTAGGCCTACTTTTTTTCACAATTTATCGAGGACTTCTCAAACACAGGCATGTTCTAAAATAGTGTCTAAATACAATGGTATAATACGATAGGTCGACCTTCCTCCACGCTGATTTGCATTGAAAACATGAGTACAATTCTCTTGTTACCTTATTTTTTATGGGGTAATGATATGGGCCGATTCCAATAATGCCAATCTTGACCGCTCTTTTTACTTCAAAAAAGATAGATTATTAGAAATTGCAACTAACTCTATTTGGCTTGTTCATACTGACCCCTTTTTCATCACTCAAAAAAACCGTCTGAAAGATTATGATATATACCCACTTACAGTTGCAATCTTTTATGTTTCCGTTCATCATGATCTCCTCCCTACTGACCTCATTCCTGACGACTTTTTTAACATTCACACGCCCTCTCATCACTATAATACAAGAATGGCCACGAATTTTCATCACGAAAACAAACACTGTTTTTTGCCAGAAACACCCTATTCTCCAAGGCCCTTCTACTTGGAAAAAACTACCTGCTCACCTTAAAACTTCTCTGTCCGGTTGCATCATGTAAAACTCACTCAAAATACACTCATCAGTTTCTATAACAATGCCTCTCTCCAGAACTTCATTCCTGCTTTCAACTTGCTTTTTTCTTGAAAAGAGGAAATATACAGTCGGTCGGTTCTCGTTTGTCTTGTTCGTTTGTCGAGTATTTGTTGGTATTAGTACACCATTGTCATTGTCCTGTTTTTCATGGTGATATAAAAATATGTACACGGTTTTTGTCTGTTTTAATCCAGGACCATTTCCCCAATTGTACTAGTTATAAAGTCAATTATTATTAATATTAATTTTAAGCAACTCACATGTTTTTTTTGTATTTTGTAATTTTCATATTATTAATTGAGTTCCGGTAAATGTTGTATAACATCTATGTTGTGACCGTTGAATCAAGGGCACTGCAACCCACGCTATGCGTTTAGCAAGTGTCCTCATCTCAATTCGCCATATTGCTTATCGTGCATAATTATATGTATTGTTTGTATATTGTATGTGAGATGAAAAAAATTTGATTGATGATGAACCTAACGACGAGTTGAATGTATCTGAATGTAATACTGGAAATATATTGGAGGAATGTATTTCACATTTATACACAATTATTAAATCTTGAAAACATTGTAATGACTGGAAGCCATTGCAGTTCTTCAAAATGGAATTATAGGTAAGTCTTTTTGACAAAGTGAGAATTCTAGCAGCAGGTTGTTGGAATGCCTGCCATCGTAAGGTGCAGTTGAATTTCTTGGCAGACCATATAAAGAAGAGCGTTTCCATTGTCAAGACGTGAAGTGATGACTGAAGGCATGACTATCTGTTCTGTAGCACGCTGTTGAGATATTTCTGATTTTTTTCAAGGTTATGCTGTGCAGAAGAAGAAAGAACAATATTGCGGCTGTGAGGTTTCATGGTCATTACAGAAGCAAACGTGAGTACCGAGATGCGAACTTGGAGAAGGCTTCTTTTTGCCAATCACTGATTTTATGAAGGGAACATTGAACTTTGACAGTTTATGACGTGACCCAAGCAATAAAAATTCAGTCTTATTCATAATTTAATTTTAGAAAGTGGGCCCTCACCATGTCGGATTTTCGCGATACATGATCCAAATGTCTTAATAACACAAATTCGATCGTGTCTGCAAAAATGAAAGAAAAATATATAAATGCGTGTATCGCATAGACATGGTATTCAGTCATATTCAAAATAATGAAAATTGGATTAAAATAATTCAAGAAAATGAGTTGGGCTTACCTAAATCACATGATTAATGGCCGGGACTGTCGTAATCTGTTCATAATCGCTGTTGTGCACGGTTGGAATAGTTTAATTACAGCCTGGTCTCAAACAAAAATGGTACAATCAAAAAACGATTTTTGTCAATATTAACTCAACTAAGGTCGTTGTACATCACATTAAAAAAGAAAGAACGCTTTCCGGATTTTGTGTTCATCTCATTGTGCTTGTTTCATAAGAGGAACTCCAGTTAATGCGGAACACAAGCATCGAGTTTGTGCCACTTTTGGTTGAGTGAAAACGGTGACGAATTTGTTAAACCTTAGTTATTCCCTTTAACAGATATGAAAATCGTGAAACAGGGATAACTTCATAAATAAACTCCAAAAGATACGAAAACAGCTACGTAATGGTTGAAGTTATTCGCAGTTAAGTTCTGGCTTAAGATAAAGTGAATACGTTCGACATACTGTTGTAACCATGTGCGTACAGCTGGCGTACACCAACCTGGAGGAGAGAGTTTTTTATTGTCTTGAAGTATCATTAAACGCAAATTCATGACCAACACTTTTATACTTTGCTTCCAAATTCAAATATTTCGTGACTTAACAATTAGTAAATGCACACAGATATTGGAATATTTTTAAACCATTTCTTAGGATTGTGAAGTGTTTATTTTGGTTCAATTACTCCCTTCTTGCGGATTTTAAGAAATACCATTTTGTAATAAATTCAAAGTTCCCTTTCATTGACGTCAATAAATAAACTTTGTATTGCTTATTATTTATGAAAAGATATTTTTTATCATTGAACTGATTATGTTGACTATTAAACTTGTGTTCGATTAAGAACAGACGTCTTTTGTTTACTTTAATCTGTGTTTTGTTTCTCTTGTCAAGTTGCATCCCTTTTGGAGCTTACAAACACATGGCAGATAACTGTCTAAGCAACTGCCCATGCATAAAAGTGGCACAAAAAATCGATTTGGTATTCGCACCTAAATTGATTATATCTCTGGATTGACAAACGCAAATCAGATGAAACAAACCCAATTGGAAAGCCTGGTCCCTTTGTTTCTTTAATATTATACCAAGGTAAAGTGACTTATTTTGCAATGTTTTTTTTTCTGATTGTACCATTTTTTGAACAGGCTGTAGTATGGAAACCTTTGACCTCAGGGAGTGCGAAAACATTGTCCCCTGCTCGTTCGTTTGCATGGTGGTAATCAGCGAAAATAGCGTGTGTAAGGTGATTTTCGGGATTTTTGACTTCCATTTTTGACTGTATAACCGCCTCCCTTTTGAAAATGCACCGCCCGGGGCGGTTTAAGTGTGTAAGTGAGTTTTGCGGGATTTTTGACTTTCACATTTTTGCCTGTAATAACCCGCCCTCCCTTTTGAAAATGCACCGCCCTTGGCGTTTATTGTCCTTTAAATGTCTTCCAAATTATGCTCCTCCTTACATATCATCACCATTTACTTTTACTTCTAATATTTTTCACAGCCCCAGATACTCATAGCCATCATGTAATACACTCGTCATACCCACTTGGAGTCTCATACCTGGCAAACCAGACATTCCAAAACAGAGATGCTTCAAGTGGAATAATCTTTCACCCCATGTCCGCAAAATTTTTCAGTTATGAATGTACACATTTTAAATCTAATATTGTTTTGAATCTTGTTTTCCATGCTTTTCTGTTATTTGTTGGCAGTTCCAATGAAATTTAGCCATCATTTTCTTGTATGTGTATGATTTTTTAAGACAAACTTGAACTTTGTATATGACTGGTCTTATTTTATCTGCCCTAAATTTAAGCTGTTCCAACATTACACATTGTTTGTACAATACATCATACATGTTTAAATGTTTAATTATCTTCACTTTTTGTCAGTTATGTCTATCCGTGTCTCATTGTGAGACCATTTGTATAACTGATTGAGTTACCCTTAATAAATAAAGTTGACCACTACTACTATGTTTAACCCCAAAAAGGGGTTCAGTATCTGGTTTAATTTTTTTTCTCTCAACAAAACTTTTATTTTTCACCCCCGTTAGACAACTTTCAGTTAAAGTGCACGTTTAATTTGAATAACCCATAGGCTGCTTGCATTACAGGGCGGCCTATAGTAAAAAATTAAATTGATAAAATCCAAGTGAAAAATGATAACTTAGACATGGATGGATGAAGAAGCAAGATTAAGCGTGCTACCTCGGCCCTACGTTCATGGGCCCGACATCCTGTGCCTCTGTTCTGTATTATTATGTGGTTAACTTTTTCAAACAAAAATACCAAAAATACATCCAGTAAACTTGCCGATCCCCCTGGCAAGATGGCAGTTAGTATGGACACAGTTGGTTATTGGCACAGTTGTCATTTGCAGTGCATCAAAATTAATAAAGGGGGGTTAGTCTCATGGAATAATATCTAGAAATGTGGCAGTTTTCCGAAAAATGAAAGCTAACCAATGGGGAAAATGACCGCAGATAACCTTTGCCTTGGTATGTTACCTTTGGACCTCAACAAAATTTAAGGACCCTATTTGCCTTCGACCCAAGTAGGTTGTAATCGGACTTCACCTTTCAAAACGACCGAAAAACAAAAACTAACCAAACTGGAACATGACCTCAGTTGACCTTTGACCTTGGTTCCTGACCTTTGACTCAATCCACATATGAAGGAACCCCTATTGCACCTTCACCACAAGTCTGGTTTAATCAGACTTAAAACTTTCTTAGGAGACACAAAAAACTAAAACCTTAACCAATAACAACCCTAACCAAACTGGACCTGACCTCAATGACCTTGACCCTGGTCCATGACCTTTGACATCATCCCATATGAAGGAACCCCATGGACCTAAATATAACCAAGCGGGGAAACGCTCCTGTTATTGAATATGCCAGCAGCGTAACCGATTACTCTCACACCTCGCGCCCATCCTTGTTGTTTGCGCAACCAGCCGCGCGTCGTCGCTGTTACTGCACAAGCACAGCACACACACAATTTGTGCGTCACGTGTTATGTTATCAGAGTTGCATTTCCCCGCAGTATTCCATTTGTCTGATCGGCCGATTTGTCTGCAATATTATGAGAAAAACCATCTATGGAAGAAATCACGCATCTAAAAGATTCCTGCATTCCTAACATGCCACAAGTCTCCCGAATGATCCCTGTAAATTTGCCCCCCCCCCCAATTTTTTTCTTGCCACCCCAGTTTCCCCCCCCTCCCCCCCC
>JAMKCH010082698.1:0-44004 GCA_023653785.1 Ophioderma brevispina | reverse complement strand
AACCGCTTCCCTTACCCCAATTACATCATTATTTGCCTTACGGACCTCTAGATAACTTATACAAAAGCTTTTTTCTTAAATTATGCAAATTAGACACGAAATAGCAATGTTTTATACCCAAAATGCCACTTTTGACCCAATTATGATTTTTCCCAAACACCAAAAGATGCATGGCATCGTTTCCTTCATGCGGGGAAGGAATTTTGCCTATCCGATGTAGCGGTTTCAGAGATACATTATTACTCATATTAATTAGCACATTTGGGCAGTACCTAAGGCCGCATGTATCCACACTTTCAAATTGCAAAAACGATGCGCACCATGATAGGCTTGTCTTGCAGTGAAGGAATTTTCCGTATCCGATGTAACCGTTTCAAAATTATAGCAATTATGGGCTTATTTTTGCTATTAATTACTCATTTCATACTTAATTTGGCCCCGCAATTATGCCCGAAATCTAATGCAGTTTGAGAACTCTCTAGTCCCTCCCTTCCACCAAGTTGTACATCATCATATACGCCTTACGGAACTTCAGGTAACTTGTACACAAGGCCTTGCAGGAAAAATTTGTATCAGATACTTAATTAGCATATTTTACGCCCAAATTCTAATGAGGTCGAGAACTCGTGGACTCGCTTCTTTCCACCAAGTTACATCATCGTAGCCCTACGGAACTCCAGAAATCGTACAAAAGCATAATCACGGATGCCGAGGCAAACAGCATTACAGACAGACAGAAAGTGATTCGAAGTCTCTGCCGAACAAAGTTCAGGCGAGAACAAAAATCAGCGATACTCATAATTCCCCCGGCGCTCAATGAAAGGCCATCACGGGAACAATTTGAACAGTATGTGATATATGCGGCTTAGGTATGCAAATGGGAGCTAATTAAATATGCATCATTGCTGTATCTCTTAAAAGGTACATCGGATAGGCAAAGTCCTTCGCTTACATGAGACTACTAGGCTAGAGGTAGGGAGGGGGGTTGGGTATTGTGGGTGATGGGTGTTGTGTTGCGGAGTTGGAGAGGGGGGGTTGGGGTGTTGGTTGCGGGGTACGGTGTTGGGACAGGGATGGGGGGGGAAAGGTGTGAGGAAATGGGGTATTGGGGGAGGGAGTGGAGTGTTGTAGTTTCATTCATCGCATGTTAGGATTCGCGAATTCGGCAGGGGACATTTTTGCGTAAATATGAGTTGCGCCTTATTTAATTCTAGTGACTGAACCACGTACATGCCCATTCTATCTAACACGTCTCTACAACCCTGCATGCGTTAAAAAAAAAAGGGTCATGCGTACTTGATTAATGAATGTCACTTTCGCACAGAATTAAAAGAGTACAATTATATCACCTTGTGGGGTGTGCTTTCTACTGCAATTACTGGAATCACCCATACAACAACATGCTCAACAATTTATGCCCTTTCAATATAATTGGATTTATTTCTCAAACAACTCCCATATGACATTATCTCAGCAAATATGCATACATTTCTCTAATATTTATAAATTCCAACTTAACAAACACCATTACAACATACTATTGTACACTCTAAAAGTTTGATACAGGTGTAAGAAGACTAAAATCACAGACACATACTATGGTTTGCTCCAAGGGACTTAAAAAGGCCTTGGTTGGTGGAACATGGTCAGTCTAGCAATTTATAGTATGGAAATAATGATTTTTCAGACTGTACTAGGTAAAGTGCATTTGATTAGGATCATAGTAACCTTCATATTTTGTTTTTGATTCACTAGATATCCATCCTCGATAAAGGTTATATTCTAAAGTTAGTTGATTCTGAAGGTGCGTTTTGATGTTATGAGCAAATGTTTGTAACGCAGTGCCACATGGGCCACTGTGTTGTAATTTTTGTTTACGAACAGAAAATACAAAATTACGAATTTCTTCTGAAGAAGATCGAATTTTCAAATAAGATTAGGCTAACAGTTCAGATGATATAAACATCTTAACTTTTTTGAGGCAATTAAGCTGTGGATCACATAATGCCCATCTACCAGCGAGTTGTTTTGGGGTTTGGAGGTTTTAAAAAAAAAAACTTTCAATTGTTTTCCTATCTACGAAATTTGAATCAGTTGGGTTATGCAATTTACTTTTTTCCTGAGCTACAGATACCCATTAAGTGGAAGCCTTATGAAGGTAAATAGGCTTCTTAAATGGTTGATTATATCCTTGCATTTTTAGATTATTTAAATGAAAAAATCCGTGAAATTTGAACTTTAATATGCTCTTTATTTGATTAAAATCGGATATTGCAATTGCCCCCCCCCCCATTGTACGGGTTGTTAAAGAAATCAAGTTTGATCCAAAATTCGCTTAAAATTGAAATTTCCTTTTTAATGGCAGACGGACTGATTCTATGCAAGTCTATTAATTTCAAGAGGGACGATATTTAACATGGTCATATTTTCAAACTGGTTTCACATTTCTGATTGCATTTTCATACCACTATTTCTCTGCAATAATACATGCTATCTCTATGAAAATTGGAACAATTATTGATGACAACCTATTCTACAACCTAACAGAGGGAAATTTGATTTCGTTTTTGTTTCGGCCACGACGAGAGGTTACATAATCAAAAATGCGCATTTTTTACCGATTTTGCAACTTTCTAACCCCACTAGAACCCTTTCCAAAGCGAAGTTGAAAAAAGCTTCTGTAGGGTTATAGCTAATTTCAATCATTACTTAATAAAGCTGGTTTGGTGAAAATAGCTTTTTAAATGGCTGAGAAACTTTGGTACGAAATTGTCTATTTAAATCCAAGATGGCCGCCGTTGCCATAGCAACGGTAACAGAAATATGAATTTTCTTGTTTTTTTTACAAGTATTTCCTACCCAAGCTATCTTCTGGACATATAAAAGGGTGAATTGATTATTTAATAACAATAATGATGTTCACCTTCATAGCCTCCCCTTAAATGTCACTTGTGCAATTATTTATTTAAGACACTATCATGATTCATCCAAAAGAGTCTAAATATTTGAATTTGCAAGAATAGCTTAAAGTGAAGTTTATGTCTGTAGAATTCTCATGTTCTTTTTGCAACTGAAAAATTTAGAGAAAAGGAGCGTTCCATATGTTATTTTTGCAACTGAAAAATTTAGAGAAAAGGAGCGTTCCATACGGACAATAATGAAAAATTCAATTTTGTCCTTATTAGGTTGCTTGTTACAGACATGCAAAAAAAATCCAATTTTTAAATTTTTTCTAATTTAACAAATCATTTATAGTGCCTTTAATCCATGCTTTCTTTATTCAGGGCAACACCACTCAGTGAATACCACTGCTTTCCAAAGCCAAAGAGACCTGGATACCAATACAATTGTACAATTGCTATGAACTATCAAATAATCAATAGTCAAAACTGACAAGCTACATGTTTGACATTTCTGGTCATTACATTTTTCCAATGTCAGTCATTTGTTTGAGTGCATTCCCAATACTCAGGCATATATGGTAGACGTTTTAATATAGAAGTCCCATTGATGCAAATGAGGTATTGCCATTCATTCCGTCAAGGACTACTGCACAACCTCATACAGCGCATGACGGAATCAATTGTAATACCTCATTTGCATCAATGGGACTTCTATATGAAACATCTACTGCATATATTGGCTTTACCAGTACTGAATAAAGGACAATGACTTAGCTTATTTGGTGGTTTTGGTTGGAATTTCTTTAAAGGGTGTAGCCGTAAACATTTTCTTTAAGTATAGCTATGATCCGGTGCATGGCGTAGCGTTTTGACCAACTGTTTCTTAGACAATGGAACAAACTGCCCACCCGATCAAGTGTCTGGAAGAAACAGAACCTAGCCGTGCTGCACAATGTACTGCCAGGTAACAAATGAAAACAATAACCCTTACAATACCACAAGGGGAAAAAATAAAACCATTTGATGGTTAATTTGATCAGTTACTATACAAATCATAATATATAGATAGATATCACATAATTACTATTTACTCCCCCACCTGCTAGCTTGTGTACAGTACAGATACAGTCGAAGCTGGTTAATCGGGATCCTGATAAAGGGGATTTTCTGATAATTGACATGCTGAATCGGGAACCGTTTCTGTGTGTGCAAAATTCACCTTTTAATTGGGACACTCCATCTGATAATCGGGACATTTTTGACCTGGTAATTACATAGATTTGATAAAAACTACTGAAAACGGGACATTTTTACTGAAAATTTGTATGCTTTAGAACTTGTGTCATGTTTTAATGTCCAAATAACATTTTACCCTTTCTCATTGGCATACATATTCATAAAAGTTATAACAAACATTAATTTTGTTGTGCAGGTTAACATTTAATATTTATATGCCCCAATATCTTTGGCTCCTAGTGTCTGTGTGTACTTCTCTTAATCGGGATTTCTGGTTAATCGGGACATTTTCTCTACTCCCAAGGTGTCCCGATTAAGCGGAGTCAACTGTAGTACCAGAAATTATACAATTAAGAGTTATTATTTCAATGATATACATATTCATTGTATACAAAATAACTAAAACATTTAAAGATGATACCATATGCAAAGTCCGTCTCAACCAGAGAGCATGGTTTGGCACTACAGACTGGGAAAATATTCCATAGGACAAGTGCAAATTTTCAATACCAAAAAACCCCACTTGTTGACCAGTTTTAGTTAAAGTTAATATGTGGTATTCTCCGAATACTTGGGTCCTGGGTCATTCTCCCGAGTCAATTTGTACTGAAACTTGTTCAAAACAATACAATACAAATAGCATTTGATATAGCGCCTTATCGAAGGTTAAAGCGCTTTACAAATAAAAATTGCTATTTAGCCTAAAACATAATAATATGATAATTTTAAGAGTGATGGGTCATGATATAAACACTTTAATATCTAATCTATAGTATAAGAAACAGCTGCACAATCAAATAAGAAAATTCATATGAGGCAAAACCAATTCTAACACAAAGCATGTATTGCATAACAATAAACATGGTTCTGAGGTTAATATATCCCCTTTGTTACGCAATACATTTATGGGAACTTATTCCGGTACAAATTGGCTTGCGGAGAACAAACCTGGAACTGTATTAGCCAGACAATGCAACATATGTCAGTGCGAACCCAAAAGATAAAACTCTCTCAGCAAAAAATGAATGGCAATCTTCATTGGCAACATGCATTGGGATAATTTTAACTAAAATGATTAATAGAGAGATCACAGTGTCTTCACGCTGCCTTCTGGTTCCAAAGAGAATGCATACACCAGTTAATTTGGATTTAGATTGTACAAAAATCATGATACAATTTTTTTTTCACTATGGACACCAGTCTAGGTATTAGAAGTCAGACAATAACAAATCAGACTTAAGTATGAACTGTGTTCTCAATGAGATACATCAGGTTAGACCACATTACAACGGACCTCCTCTTTTACCTAAATGTCTCCCAAAAAGCTCCGATTATACCTTCAACATCGCAGCGACTTTGGTTTTCTATGGCCATATACAGGGTGACCTAAAGAAATATAAATTCAACCAAAGACAGGATCTTGTCATGGTTTGCATTTTTGGAGTCCGTCTATAAATGGTATTTCAGTTAACTAGACTGGGAGAAAAATCCTCCTGATGAAGTATTGATGCTAGTGGTATTGTCCAGTGCTGCTTGGGTCACTTGCGATCATTTTCTTGGCCTTTGCAACAAAAGGACGGCAGCCTAGTGTTAATGCCTGATTGTGTTAGTTTTATTGTCACTGTAGAGGCGGCTTGCTAACGTATTATTCTAGCCTAAAGAAATTGATCCGGGACCATAAATGTTTGACTCATCTTGTAGTGGCACTACTATTCATGATTTTTGTGTGTGGCTTTATTCCATCAATTTATTTAAGCATTACAAAACTATAAAGACCTGCTTGCCCGGAATGTGTTGAGTGCACTTTACTATAGGCGCTGGTCTTGTAATCCAAAGTGGGTTCGAGCCCAATTTCAAGCACAAAAATTTTAATTATTATTATATGTGTATCACAAAATAAAGTAAATGCTGTTACCACTGCTTCTCCACAAAAATAGCCTGTATAGGTAAACGGTATACTGAGTGTGGGCCTGAGTTTCGATCCTAGCAGGATCTTCATCAAAGGCAAACTGACCAAAACAACAGAGAAGACAACCATATATACAAACAGGAACAAAGACAGGAACCCATGCACAGGTAGGGGTAAAGGGGGAGAGAGAGCTGAAAAAAGAGACAATGGAAATTAATGAACAAAAGAGATAAGTGACGATTAGCCAAGAAATCAGGGGGCAGGAGAAGTGGAGACGGATGAGTGATGGGAAAAGGGACTGGGCGAGCCAGCTGAAAAAAAGACTAATAAGGAGTTATGAACAAGGGGGATGGGAGATAATGACCAGGAAAACAATAGGGCATGGAAAGGCGGTAAGGTAACGCTGAAAGAGGACAATGGGACATAGAGTAGCTGATGGGGAAGACATTGATGATCAAAGAGATGGGCAAAGAAGGGGACCGGGAAGTAGAAACATGAAGAGACGAAAAAAAGGGGGGGGAAGTGAAAAATGAATGTGAATACACATATAAAACATAGCTGTTTATTATGTGTATTCACATTCATTTTTCACTTCCCCCCTTTTGCTGCAAAGGTAAAATATGTAGATTAATACGGTGGTCTGTCTGTCTGTCCATCTGTCTGACCTCATCTATTTTCTGAGACCAAGGGTCACACATTCCTGGAACTTGGAGGGTGGGTGCCCCTTGACCGTCCAAAGACTGAGTTTGTATTGGTTAGTGGATCAAAGGTCATCAGGGGTCATTCAAGGTCAAAGGAGGTCAAATTTGGTGTATCCAGACGAAACTTGGTGGGCGGGGTCAATTGTTGATGCCGAAAATTAGTCAGAAAAAGGGTCACAACAAGATCATCAGGGGTCATTCAAGCAGAGGTGATCGTGAAACCCAGGTGATAGCGAAACCCGGGGACCGGCTAGTGTGTAATATTGCCAAACGACTGAATTTTATATAATATGCACTGAAAATTTTCAAGTAATTTTATCACTCCTTCACAAGACTTTCACAAGGAAATATTATTACCTCAAGGATTTTTTTCCTAACAGAAGCATGTTGAAACCCACAGATAATTTCAATTTGTCTTATCAAGTTTCACTAAGTACAGAGGACATTTACTATTCAAATCAACCACATTCACAAAGACAGAATACAATTTTGTAACTTCATACAAAATCTCTGACTGGCATGCAAATTGAAATGCTAATACTTCTTTCATTAAGTACCATTTTAAAAAACCAATACAACATTGTGAACTTTTTCATTTTGACGACTTCTTAATGCTACATGTGATACTTAGGTCAATTGCATGTCTACTGCCTTTGTTGAACCCTGTGAAAATTAAACATACCATTTATGTTTTTGCTTTTGTAGACCTGTATAGAAATCTGGTTTATTACCTTCTCTGAAAGTACTACCCGTCTTGTGCCACCAGGGGTAGAATTTCAATGTGAGTCCGCGAGTCGACTCGCGCAAGATTGATACAGCGCGAGTCCATGTGGACTCGCACAGAAACATTGGACATGCATTGATAATCAACTCACATCACTCGGCGGGGAGTCCACTTGGACTCGCATGGCTCTTTACGAAATTCTACCCCTGTGGCACTTACGAGTTACAACTTTTAATTTCAAAAGTAACCGCTGCACACCTTGGGACAATCATGAGACCTGGTTCAGGTATGGTTAAAGGTGCATTTTGTGATTCTAGCAACTTAATTTTTGTGTATGGTTCACTAGATATCGTCGAGAAAATATTATTTCCCAAATTTAAGTTAATTTCAATATTGCTTTTTCATGCTATGAGCAAATATTTCACATTGCCACGGAGGATACCGTGTTGGAGAGAAAATACAAAATTGTGAATTTCTTCCAGAGTAGATTTAAGTAGGGGGATAAGGCTTAGGATCACGAAATGACCCTTTAATGTAAGTAGGTCATTTGGACAACCAGAAATAAAGTTGCTCTTATTTGTTTTTGGTGTGGGTTTGTTTTTATTTAATCTGCTAATGGTTTATATTTTCATAATACTGTGACCTTATAGTAATCAAATAGAGCAGAAACTCAAGGGGAAAGTACTCCAACCACAGCCATATGTATCATAAAGACAATTGCACTACTGGTCCGACAACCACAGCATTGGTAACCAATTTAAATGCATGCTGCCTTAATTACACTCTTCAGACCTACTCCCACTCATATTGACCTAGCTACGATGTGGACGTCATCCTGATTAGGCTCCAACTCAGGCACTTCAAAGAAACCCAGTTTTGTGTACGCTTCCAGGTGGTTTTTGTCGCCTGTACACACTTCTACAAAGGCACCTTGAGAACCTGTAAATGATGTGATTGAAGAAAAAGGTTGGTTAAGATAAAGGAGAGTAACAGTGTGGTATGCCCCATTAACCAAACCTATTCCCTCAACACATTTTAACAAGCAGAACAGTGTGTAATTATGCCCTAGCCAAATGACCCCAAGATGACCTTTGACCCCACATGCTGAGGTAGTTCCAAAGCTCTACATCCTCCAAGTCTCGTTGAAATTCAATATATAGATCTGCAATTACAGGGTCATCATTTGGGGTTAACATTTTTTCAAACGACGTGTAACAGTTTCCAGGAATCAAATGGCTGCAAAGTAGTCATTCCCGCCGTGTGAGCGGCTGGAGGGGGTGTCTGAGCAGGGATGTGCCCCATTAGAAGTTGGAGATTTTTGCAAAATCACAGAGTAACCTGCGCTATTTGGTGCAACATTTTTACACTTTTTGAGCATATAAGAAGCTTAACATTTTCTGGTTAGAGGCCACAAAAGTACCGTTGTTTTATTCCAGAATTCCAGTAAAATCGCCGCGAACCCAATTCAACATTTGCGAGAACCAAAGCAGGTTCACACAGTGTTTTCAAGTGCTAAAAACAAAAGTTGTATTTTACTTTACCTACTCCAACTAACACAAGTTTTCTAGTGCCTTCCAACTCCCTTTGACAATGCTTGACCCTGGCATCTTTGGTCAATTTTAATTACAAATCGATACAAAGCTTTTTTCGGCCGCATCCTAATAAATTATATGGACTTTCTCATTATTTCTCAGGGATGAAAACATTTACCTATTTTAATCGCATATGAATTAAAATCAAAAGAGGCCTAGTAAAATGAGCTCAAGTAGGCCTACAAGAGATAAGGTAAATTGAAAAATAACAAAATGATTGTCGCAAGCTAAAACTTTAAATTACCTGTCAGCATTTAAAGAAGCTAACAAAACCCCTTTCGTCCTTTATTCAACGCCTAGTCAGCGGCAAACACAAAGCAATGCAAACCGAATGAGGTCAGTGGGTGTGAAATCCACAACAAAACAAACATGACAAACGCAATGTTCTCTTTGAATTTCTTATTGGACATGGAAAAGACGAGTCAGGTTTTATTTGCTGAGAACGATAACCTGTTCCTATCCTCCGAGTAAATACTGGTCCACTGTGCAACCATGGACAATTTTCTACCTATGACTCAAAGTATGACTTCCGAACAGAATGTAACCAAAGCAGAAAAGCATGTGGACGCCATTTTCCCAAGTGCAGAGATCAGTGGGGATTCCCAAGGATTTCCAACCATGTGCATTGAAGTTGTTTTTTCTTAGTATTTTGCCTCCAAATTTTGACTCCTTACTCTGACTTTATTATGAAAATTATTTCTATATATATTTTAAGGTAATTTTAATTTTTTTACTTGATGTTTGTTTACACTTTGTGTTATTAATTAGTTTTAATAGTTAATGATCTTGACAGAGGTTGAAGTGAAACCTGTCAATCATCCAAATGTTTTTCTGATGTTTGCCGCTCTGTTTAAATTATATTGTGTCAAAAATAAATGGAAAGGGGTTTTCCAACTCGCTGAACAATAGCGTCAACACATAATTAGACCTCCCTTACCCGCCCGGCGTTCATGCTTGATCACTGCGTCGGAACGTCAACAAAAGGATAATACAAGTAGTCTAAGTTTCCCGGGAATGAGATTACCAAATTACCCACTTTTCCACTGTGTTTTGCACATACATCCAGAAATCCATGCTACTCATTTAAAAGTTCCCTTCTGAAATACTTTCAGTGAGGACAATAACCCTCACACACTAAGCCCAATGAATAGCTACATTTGAAATACAAACCCAGAGAGAGAGCATAAATTCCATATGGAATAGCCTTCCATAGGGGGAGTATGGATATCAAAAAGAATAGCCTATAGGATAACTTACATTGAAATACACACTCCCTCTGTAGAAGATTTCGGTAAAGTCTTCTATGGGGGAGTATGGATATCAAATAGAATAGCCCATAGGATAACTTACGTTGAAATACACACTCCCTCTGTAGAAGATTTAGGTAAAGTCTTCTACAGGGGAGTATGGATATCAAATAAAATAGCCCATAGGATAGCTTACATTGAAATACACACTCCCTCTGTGGAAGATTTAGGTAAAGTCTTCAACAGGAGGAGTATGGATTTCAAATAGAATAACTTACATTGAAATACACATAACCTCTGTGGAGTGGAAGATTATGGTAATGTCTTCCACAGGGGGAGGTCAGATACCAAATGGAATAGCTCAACTCACTCTTATAATATCTTAGCTATGAGACTCTCCCTAAAGATCAAATTCACTAACCGTTGGCTTTCAAAGCTGACAGAGCACAGGCAAGCATATTTTTGCCCACACCTTTGTCATCCACACTGGGTAGGACGTCCATACGTAGCAGGGAAGGGAATCTCTCCTGAAGTTTCTCGGGAAGATACGGGGAGAAAGTGTGAAAACCTTGGATTATCTCCTGTGAAGAGGGGAAAAAATCATTTAAATAGGTAAGAAAGAAAAAACAACACGTTTTATCACAACTGTTGGTTGTTTGGTCTACGAAAAATTTTAAGATGAAAACACTGGTCACAAGAGTTCCACGTTTACTTTCTTTCCATCCAACAGAAAAATTAGGTTCTATCTTCAAAAGAAACTTGGATTTAACCCCACGATTGTTACCTAACAAGGTGAACAATTATTACAATGGTACTTATGTGATCTTTTTAGCCAATCAGCAACATTATTGGGGAGGGAAAACACATATGTCAGACTTTTGAAACTTGGGTCAGGTTGCAGATTTGGCAAATTATTGCTGGATGGGTGCAATTGTTACATAGCCATATAGCAAAACTTTCAGTATGATGTGCCAATCGAAATGTCAAGAGTTGTTTACTCTAGTCCTTTGGAATTAGGCAAAAGCATTGTCTAGGAAAAGGAAACCAATTGCGGACCCCCTCCCAATTCCTGATAGGTAAAAAGCCCTGTATACAATAACTCACTGGAATAATCCCTTTGGGAGTTCAAACATCACATGGGCAATCAGGAAATGGTATACATCCGTTTAAGGCAAAAAAAAAATTGTTGTATTGGAGTAACCCGCCCGACCCTAATTTTGAAAATCAAGCCCTGTACAAAAGTATACCTACCATAATTTTTTTTATTGATTTTCAAAAATCTTATTTTCAAGTTGTTTTTACCCTGATTTTTAACCGATTTTCTCAATATTTTTTGTGTTCTGGTGTAACTTTGGCAACTTCTCTTTAAGATTTTCAATAATAAGAGTCAAAAGTATCAATATTAATAACATTACATAGACTATGTGTGATGATTTGATGTAGTAATGCATTATTAAAAAAAAAAAAAAAGCCACCCGCCCTACCCTATTTGAAAAATTTCTTGTTACTCCAATACAACAATTTTTTTTTTTTTTTGCCTAAGTATTGGGTCATTGAGCCAGGTGAGAGCATGCAACCAATATAACAAATAACTCAAATTTGAGCAAAGATACAACTGTAAACCATCAGCATATTTGCAATTCCTGGCACAAGCTTGCAGTTGGTTCTTCCCCATTCATAGACACCCCGTATTTATGCATATACAGCAACAAATCAGTGAAGCATTAACAAAATAAGCGAATGTAGTGCGAGTGGATTGAAAATGTCCAGTTGCACTCCGCATACTGCGTAAGGTGCTTTTTGGAATTGTGCGCGTCACGCAGGACTGATTTATTTTCTTAGTGGGCAATTTATATTTAATCTCCATGATAAAGGATATTTTAAACTACTGTTATCACTAATTAAGGCAAATTCTTTGTTTTCTGTCGTGTATAAATTAGGTTGATAACTGCGCATTTACTTTTGCTCGAAAAATGGTGCCCCCCTTCCATGATAAGGATCAGGCATAGCTATCGGCTTTATAGGTTTTGAATGCAAGGAATCAGAAAAAGAGCGAACATTTTGACTCTCGTTTTTTTGTTTACTTGAATCGCCTTTAGTACCGAATTGAAATCTTAAGTCTCGTACAGGAGTATGGTCAAAACGAAGAGGGCGACGCGAGGTTTCTACATTTTCATGCAAGGATTCACCTTTTCCTCCGATTGCACCTAACAAAGACAAATCAAGCGAGTCTGAACGTTTTTTAGGTTTAGGTCTCCCCTCCGCCTGATCACTACCCTTCCTAATATCAATAGGCCTATCAATGGGCCTATCTATTGGTTTATCTACAGTTTTAGGGCGAGTACCTGGGGGTAAAGTGTTAGGAGGAGAAGTATGTTTTGGGAGTTGCAATTCCGCTGAGTTTGATGCTTGTCCAATGCATCAAAATCTCAGTGCACATGCACTGATTTGTCCAATTTTTCTTATGATGCACAGTTATTAACTTATAATCACAGTGACATGGCAGCTGTGCATTTGCAGACAATGACAATGAAAGGATGCCATTCAAGTTGTACAAGGATTGCTGTGTATTGAGGATTGATGTGTATCGGTAGTATACTTTGACAAAAAATCCCGACAGAACATTTATGAGGAGAATTTGTTATTATGCCACAAATCTTCCTCCTGCATTGGTGGCACAATACAAAATTCTTTCCTATTACTGATTTGGGGGAAGGAGATCTTACCTCTGAGGGTGTCAGAGGTTGGTTGTTTTTTTGGCTTTGGATACTTCAACTTCATCTCCTCTATCCACGCCATCTCAACCTTCTTATAAAAAGCCTTCGCATCTAATGTTGCCAAGATGTAGCCCACAATCTGATCAGACTCCTCTAGTACAAAGCAGTACTCTGGACTCAAGGTGAGAAAATGACCTACCAACCTGAGATAAGGGTGAGAGGTGATATGGATGGTTAACAAGCAGAAGTTACAAGCTGTCGAATGTTGAGGAAAGAAAGAAGACTGCTGTGTCTAAGGAGCTCAAGCTTTTTTGTATGCAAGTCCCATTGGAATTCATTGAAAGTTTGTTGATACAGCAACCAGTTAAGTACACAGGTAACATTCAGGTTAAAAGGACCACTAGACGACTTTTGACCTCTTGTGTTAAGTTCACACATACAACTCTTAACCAAGGCTCATCAAATCCATCAAAGTACCTTTATTTTACACCACATGCACACACACATGCCACACAAATGCGCACACAAACAATCACACACTAGAGCGGGTAGTTACCATTTAATTTTCTGTGTACACGAACAGCATTTTCATACGTGTACCTGTGTACACGTTGATAACATCAAAAGACGACTGCCAGATTTGGCGCCTCCACGAAAATGCAATTCAAGCACCAAAAATACTAAAGTACCTAGGGATTTGTGAGCTAAAATGAGTGTAAAAGTCAGTTTTCATGTGTTGGATCACATGACCTTATGAGGAGGAATTTCACAGAACTGGTGCATTGTGGGATGGACTCAATATACCCTCTGCCCACAGGGATTGTGATAGGACTTACTTGTCTCCAATTAGATCTGGCTTATCAGGGAATATCTCTGTTCCATCCATCCCATCATCACATGTTTGTAGACAAACCTTATAAACACCGGCCTGTAAAATACAAAACAATCATGCACCGTGCTGTTAATATTACAAACACTCGTCCCATGAACCCTATTTTATTCTACACTGCATTAAATAGGTAGAATAACATGTCGATGACCCTTTATACCAGAGCAATTACCTATTACCCCAAGGATTAATGTATAAATTTAAATTATACTAAAAAAATATACAAAAATATTTAAGCGATCCACGATTCCACTGAAAATTTTAACCAATGTGCATGCCAACTGCCAAAGTTCATTAACTGCTAGGAAATGACCTTTGACCTTCAATAGCATACACTTGAACCACTTCTTGGTTTATCATTTTACTAAGTATGAATGTGCTCATACACTTCACTGAAAATTATCTGCTAAAAATGCAAAGTGACAAAGAATGATCTTATACAAAGTGACCTTTAATGACCTTTGACCTCAACAGGCATACCCCGAGGGCAAGCTATATGCAGCAATAAAAATTGAATTATAGCATAGCCCATGCAGGCTCAAAATAACAAATTCCAGGACCTATGGCCTAAAATTAGAGCAAAATTGATGTTTTGTCCATAAATATTTAAAATTTGTTAATATTTAGCGTGCACCATGCCAAACCAAATTTTAAGCCACACGGCCTCAGCACACTGGTAATCTGCTGGTTCAGGGCAAATACCTGAACGCTCGGTCTCAAGGAGGCTTGAACTCTAGTATCCGATTCAGAGTCCAATACCTCAACCACCAACTAACCCAGTCTGGATGATTCCATGTCCCTACACAAGCCAAATTTGAATTCCACCCCACCCTACACCACCATATTTCTCCTACTTTCATACATACCTCATCCTTAGGCAGGTACGGCCTTATTGTATATACAACACTGAGGATTTTGTGAGGCGTCTTGCAAAACAGGTCTGTGGCACCTTCTAGAGGCAACATTCTCTGCAAGGAGTAAAACCAATGTAGTCGTAAGTACAGCTTCAATTAAAACTTGGCTATTGATGGTTTGTGCGTGTGTGTTTGTGCATGTGTGTTGTTGGCAGATATGTCATTTGAATGTGTCAAGAGGTTGCACACATGCAGCAATTACTTTTTCTAAGGATACGGTTACTAATTCATGTAGGTAGTTGCAAAGTAATCACCAGATTCATTTGTTCACTTCAAATTCCCTTTGAAGAGATTTTTGGGAGGTTTGTTTTTGTTTTGTTCACAAGTTTTGCTCTGAACTGCTTGTTTTGGTAGACCAGTTTGCTGCTATTGCAAAAATTTGGACAGTGGGCCCAAACAGATAATCTGATTAATAGAAGAGTAGATTAAAAATAAAATCTATGTGTTCTCAACATCCAATATGTGGTTAAAAAGATAACATCAGAAAATTACCAATGTCTATGGAAACTAAAACGCCCCTTTAACAAGGCAAAAATGAGCACGAATAAAACCAGAACTTGCTACAGTACTAGCAGTTGGTACTGATTTATCTATTTTTGTAGAGAGTAGATTGGCAGATATCTATATCAGTAAGTGACCACTACATGACCTCTGGCCACAACATGACCTAAAAATACAAGTATGAAGCAAAAGCTAATCCTCTGAAAACAGGACTTTCTTAGACCTGTACACTAATGGTTAAGATTTTCTAGCAATCCCTAAATAGCCTTTGACTCTAAATTTCCACACAATGTACATACCCCTACTTGGCAAATATCCCAAGTGAACCCTACATGACCTTTGACCTCCAACTGAATGAACGTTCATGACAGTCTTTCATGGTTCTCTCTGTAACAGTTCCTAATCACAAGTATTATAGTGATCGGACAATTCCATTATTCAAAAAAGTTTATCAATTGTATTTGTTCCCAACCCCTGATAACCCATATTTTTTACCTTTAACTGTATCGAACCTTTTAGCACTACCTAGTATAAAAATAATCTTGACAAAAAGTTAAGCAAATTTATCAAACTCTGGATACAGATAAAGAGAAGATGTACACAACACACAAAGTAAGCAGTTATCAGGTCTTCCTGATTCCCTATCAGAAAACCTGAAAATGAGCAATCTTTGGCGCCATCATTCAACCTAAAAGGCTTGGCAAATAAATATTATAGAGTAAAACCATTAGGCCAAACCCTGTACAATATTTTGCTCTGTTGAAGATTTCAAAATGGATACACTGATGAAACACATCCACAAATACTATTTCATGGCAAACATCACATATCAATACAACAACATTGGCATAATCAATATTGCGGAATGAGTTTACCTGGCCTCTAATTCCGGTATGCGTACCTACCCATATTCTTGATAATGTATAAGCTACTTAGGTTTGTTTCAAACCCAACCCATGATCAATCGATAAGAAGTAGTGTGTATGAGCTTTATTCCGTTTACTATTGATTTCCGTTGATCTAGGTAGTCTCATTGGGTCAAGTTGCCTTTCTATTTAGGTAGGTACGCATACCGGAATTAGAGGCCAGGTTGACCTCTTTCGCATCAATATTGGGGCATGCTTTGATATGAAAATACACTGCCTGTCCTTCACAACATAAATACTCAACTAAATCAGGCATGTGACACCTATACACTCGGCAACTCATTCCTTGACCCCTGTAACTACTACTCCACTAACAGGCCTTCATTTCAAAGGAATTCTATACGATCTTTCCACTGGAGACTACCTTTTACCACCAATACTCTACCTCCATGCACAGATACAACGGGAAATTAACCCCATTGGTTATTCGGTATAAGAAGTCCCCCTTTTAAGAGGTAACAGTTTGTGCATCTGAGGCTACTTAACGAATATGACAATACAGACAATCCACATGAAATGCACAGAAACCACACCTAGTAGACTCACTGTTATAGGATTCCAGTCTTCTTTTAACATGATGGTCGTGTAATCTAGATCATGCTAGCATTGTGTAACATATCTCTGCATTGCCTTGCAAACTGGTTCAAGTACATTCTTCCCAAAATCAAAATGACCACAGCACAATTCGACGGGCTAGCTTTGCACTCCCAACATTTCAAAGACCAAGCATGAGTCAGTGACAGGTTGCTATTCTAAAATGGATTCTAACTTTGCCGCATTTAAACCAGGGTTAGCCTTTGAACTTTCTTTTCACATACCATAAGCTGTAATAGGTATGAAAATATGTCAGATGGGTAGCCATGAGAATTTTTTTTACCCATTACGTTAAAATTTCGGAGTAAATTGAAAGAAAAGAGGTCCATTTGTTAAGGTATAACCTTGATTTAACCGATATAATCCCGAGTCAAAAGCTGAGACTCCCTTCATAAAGCTACATAATCACTATCACAGAACCAGGTGGCAGCTTTCCTGGACCAATCCGTGTTTGGGGAAGCAAACTTAGACTTTGGGACCAAACAGTCCTTCAAGTGCCACACCATCACTTACCTGTCTTTGTAAGGACAAGGGACCTAGTGCAAATAACGGCCTACTATGATAGACCCAATTTCTCGGGCCACTAATATTCGTCCAAGTACGTTGACGTTTACTGAATGTTCAGAACTGGATGCGATCCTCTTTGTGGACTTAACAATTTAAAGCGGACAAGTAGGAGAAACACTGCTTGATTTGCTTACATCAACGGCTTATTGTGTTTCTCCACCTAACAAGCACGGTTCATGAAACATCTATAACATAAATGAATTGCTAGCTTTAGTACACTAACTACTGCTACCAAAGGTTCAACCTTCTCTGAAAACACCCAGGATGAAACGAACTACGAAAGCATAAATCGCACACCCTCAAAGACGGCACTAGGACAAGAGCTGAGACAAAACATTGCGGCTGGATGTTAACAAAGCAGCTGGACACAAGGACATTTCCAGCAAAAATGAACCCCAATTTTTTACTTTTTTTGGCATATTTAGAATGTTTACCTATGTGTTAAATCACATCTGAAGTGAATATGCCAAAAATGTAGTAAAAAGATGGCTTTAATTTGTTATCTATTGTGCATGATAGTTTATTCAACCATACTTCTCTAAAGGGTTGATTAAGACAACAGGCAAAGTTCAAAACTTTGGTATTCTTTTGTTTGTTTTTTTTATTTTTTTTTTTTTATTTTGGTCAATTTGAAATGTTTCTGTATGTTTCTACAACCATCAAGTGCAAATTTAGAGAAATCTATCCTCAAAAAATC
The DNA here is from genome assembly GCA_023653785.1 of Ophioderma brevispina. NCBI lineage: Eukaryota > Metazoa > Echinodermata > Ophiuroidea > Amphilepidida > Ophiodermatidae > Ophioderma > Ophioderma brevispina. The sequence continues at coordinate 25,887 of JAMKCH010082698.1, read as the reverse complement.
TCCTTGTGTCCAATTAACTATTGATTTTCTTATATAACACAAGAGGTTCACATCATATTGTGGGTCATTTTTGTGAGTATTTTGTCACATCATTACAACTTAAATTTGTGTGTGTATATTGACTTTTGTTTTACAAACCCAGGTACCAAATAAAGCAGTTGGACACTGAGTTTAACCTGAGGTCTGGCATCTTTCTTACAGTATCTCTGATTGGCCCATTTGTATGATATAGTATGATATAACCTTTGTGTAACCAATCAGAATAGACCTTCTATATGTACCTTTAAGCATTTCTTACCATGTCTCTGATTGGCTAATTACAAGAATAACAAATCAAATCGGCCAGTTATAATGCTGAACACGGCCAATTTCTTCATGGTAGTTACCACGCACCTACCACCGAGTAGACACGGATGGTACACCGCTCTTAGCGCACGTGGTATTTCTCATGGCTAACTGTTTTGGCGATATTTTTGGCATATATTTGCATTTTTAATAAATTGTGCGGGTATTAGTCAGGTCACGGTTCCTTTGAGACCTGTACTGCGTCTTCCTGGTAACCAGTACTACCTGTCCCAGGGCCGAGTCGTCGGCGGCTAAACCGACTCCCCCATCGGATTTGTAAGGAATCTGATGAGGAGGGTAACTGGTTACCCTGGTAGAATGAAAAAGAAGATCTACCTACAAGGGCGTCAGCTCTGGAGAGCTAATGGCGGCCATCCAGCACATGCTGCCTTGCATGTTGGGCAAAGTTGCCAAAGGCTAGGCCCACCGCCGATAACTGTGGATTGACGTCAGGAAGGGCATCCGGTCAATTATCTTTTGCTCCAATAAATCCTCACACAGCAGTATTGCTGAGTGTGAGGTGAATCCGGCCACCCTCGTTTACGGGGACAAAACCGGATTTAAAACTTTGGTCTAACTAATATAAGGTCTTTTGATGATGCCCGATTCAAATTTAGTTATGATTTTTCAAAAATGACCAAAAAGAAGAGACAAAAAATGCTTATCATGTGCATAGCTCCCTCATTCTGTCCACTATCAAAATGGCATTGTAGTAACTGATAGGTAGCTACATGGTCACTGTGTGTCTACTCCGGTACTGTCTATACCATATCCACCTTCTCTCCACCTAGTGGGCAACTACAGGCTAGCCATTGGGTAGGTACTGTAGAGTACACATATCACGGTATACCCAAAAACTGTGTACTTTGGATGCCCTACCTAATGCATCATAACTTGCTCAGCGTGTACTGTGCATTTGCTGCCGTGGGAGACAAGGTGTAACTGTCGTTTAGGCTACCACGCGAGTAAGAAAACGGCACTTATACAAGTCTACTCATGCGAGTCCAAACCATCTCCTAGATGTGCCGCAGATCTCGACGGACGTCTAAAGATAATTATGATTATTCATAGGGTTATATATGTAATTACTCAATCAGAGACATGGTAAGAAAATCAAGGTATATACAGATATAGATTTTGATTGGTTAATCAAAGGGTAATGTCATGTTATATAATGAAAAGGACCAATAAGAGATACTGTATAAGAAAGACAGTAATGGGAGGTTAACTTAAATATCTTTTTAAGGTACTGCTGTTGACTTTGACCTTTGAGCTACTGTTAGTGTCAGCCCATTTAACATTCACAGCTTACAAGTTCTCAACAACCATCGGACACTAACAGAGAACATTTCAAGTTCCATTAGCAATGTCCCAAACATAAGTAGCTGTTCAAGAAAGGTTGTAAGCACAATTAGCTGTGTGAACAATCCTAGAGATATGAACATAGAAATTTTAGAGTGCACTGATGATCTCTGTAACAAATAATTTGCATCCGCAGTTAAAGCAGTATGATGCAACTATGCATCGCAGGTTTCGATCTAGTTTCTCTGGTATCAAGTTACTTTTTGCAAAGCGGAATGGTTAAAAATGCAAGCAAGCGTCTCCCAAGTTATTCTGAACTGACTATATCTGCCCACAGGTAATCAAGTTACCCAAACACCCCACTAATTTCCCAAATTACATGCAAAATTTGAATGACCTAGATCAGTCAACAATTCCAGGTTATAAGCATCATCTTCAAGGTGGGATATTTCCATATTTTCTACACTTCAATTTCTCACTGATGGGAGATGACGATAAAAGCTACACACTCGCATTATACCTCACCCTGTATGTATTAACAGCCAAAACACAACTCGCAATACCTGTTAAGATATTTCTTCATCTTGGGAAATTCTGATAACCTGTAATGCCCTGGAACAGATGCTTGTGCAGTTATGTTAACTTAGAAGAGGCTTGCTTTTTCATTTGTTATTTAGATATAACATTATTCTTTCTTATGTTCCAGCTGTAATTTATAAATATCAGTATTTAATCGATGACTGCCGGTACCCTGAGCCTTTGCTCATCAAATTACAGATCAAGATTGAGGTCCCCTGTGCAGATCTTTGGTCTTACATTATAAAGCAGAGCAAGTTGTCCATAACCTTTGTTGCAATTTACCACTCTCATACCATTGTACAATTTCTGTAAGACCATGTCCTTGCACACAAGCACGATTCTGCACATGTAGCTGCAAATGTAATCGTCAATCTTGGATGTGATTCTGGTCAAGCAGGCATGAGTCCGCACAAGCAGGCATGAGTCCGCACACGCAGGCGCGAGTCCACACACGCTGGCGCGAGTCCGCACACGCAGGCACGATGGCGCACACGAAGGCGCACAGGCAGGCTCAAGTCCACACACACAGGCGCGAGTCCGCACACGCGATTCCGCAGGCGCAATTCCACACCCGAAGGCGCAACTCTGCAAATGAAGCCGAAAATCAGAACAAGACGACAAATTCCGCAAAGGCACAATTCTGCACACAAATCCATCATTCCACACAAGAAAACAGGATTCTGCACATATAGGTGCAACTCAGCAGAAAGCCTAATTCTGTACAAAAAAGCATGACTTTACCCTCGCCGGCTTAATTGCGCTCATTTTTTTTTTCACAAATCTGAATCCTGATGTTGTTGCACCTGTTGATAAAATTCTGCTCATGCTAATAATGATTATGCACTTGTACGCAGGTTTGGCCGAAGATAGCTGTTCTCACCTAAGTAAAAGAGGCAAATGGTGTTAAATCAATTACTAGTATGTTCATCATGTGCAGAATCTCTGCTAATGGGCCACCTCTGTACTTATCTGTTGATATTTTGATTGTTTATGATTAAGAGGCTTAAGACATCGGGGTACCGTCAGTCTAGTAATGACACGCGCAAACGCGATGCCCTGCTTTCGCATTATGCACATTCTGCGATTGATATGCAATCAAACACAGCATTAAGCATTGCCATATCAACTCCCAAGCTCAGCACTCAGACCAACCAAAAAACAGCAATGCACAATATCCAGAAACCATATCCCAGCCGACCATCCATAGCACATGACTCTCACACCAGACAAACACATGACCCATCACATGACCTCATCTCATGTTCAAATCTGTAAAGCCACTCCTTACACCTGAAAAGGGTTAAATACCTACACCACAATCTTCAATTTTTTTCTGGACGAGTGTTAGTGAAGAACAAAATGGTGAATAACTTCAGGACGGAAAATGTGTGATTTGTTTCTGATAACGCATGTGGCGCTTGCAATTTTTGACATACTTGGAACTCTCCTGTTAGTCCACCTCTGAAAACCCAGGGTTCGAGGTCTCCGCTCATAAAGGCTTCTTTATGATTCTTTGAACACCCTGCAAGAAAAGAAATCGTACAGTTGTTATAAGGCATGCAGATCTAACCAAGTCAGATCAGATCTAACCCAAGACAACAGATCTAACCAAGTCAAAGGTAAATTTGGAGTTTGTTAGATGGTAAAATGGGATGATTCTATCTTGTCTCAGAAATATCCCTCTAATATATATCTATTTATATATAGAAACAGAAAAAAACTGAGATGATAACTTCAGAGTTGTTAACCCATGCATGCTTTACAAGTGTAGCAATACAATTTTTTTAAATGACTGAAAGTTGTAAAAAAAAAAATTAAACCAAAAAAAAAACACAATGTGGTTATTTGCAGCCATTTTCTGGAATAAAAGACACGATGGACAGAAGTCTCATTAACAAGCGTGCAGAGTTCATCAATTGTCCCACGATTGCAATGGGCTCTGGCAATTTAAGACCAATATATACCTATACATGAGCAATGAACTTAGCACTCTGGAAATGAGATTGTACAATATTCCCTTCTGATGAAACATTTTAGACAGAAAGACAACATAGTATTATGATCCAGGTTCATTTGCCATCACTCAATTTACAAAACACATGTCATTTGTTATAGACCCACCTCTTAATACAAATGCTAAATATAATTATTTTTTTTCTTTCAAATTAGTTCACAGTGGATTCACATATTATAAATTCCCATTACTTAATATTTGTGGAGTTTATCTTTTTTCCTTCCAACTTCCACTTTTCCAAATAAAAGGGATAAAACAAACTTCTGACAAGAAACTGCACAATCTTTCAAAAGTACACAGTAATTAGAAACAATTTTTTTTTTTCCACTTATGCTCAATTCCAAATGCAAACCCCCAAACACTACCACAGAAAATCGCACTCCATAATTCGGTCTCTCTCAGATGGCCATATAGCTATGACATGTGATTGTAAAATGAAAATATTGACTGCAAGTTAATCAGAAATTTGTACTATGTGACCTTACAATTCTTTCCACCAAATCATTTCAGTAATTAAAAGAGCATGCCATGAATGACGCAACGCAACACCACGCCTGCGTACTGAAAATGCCGCCGCTTATCTTTGAGAGATTCCTGTTTCTACGGGCGCCGTATTCAACCAGGGAAGAAATAGCTTCTTTTTCACAGGAGTTCATAATTAAGCCACACACGAGCAGAGGTTGCCTTACCAATTTTGGCCAAAAACTATTTAAAATGGTATGTACACCAAAATTTCAACACTGACTTCTTGATATTGTAAACACAAATATTTTAAACATTCCTGCGATGTTTACCAATAATTTTTACACTTCCTTTGATCGAAAACGAAATATTGATATTCTGATCTCCTCGGGATAAACTGGGAAACTATTGCTACATCTGGTTATTTTGGACACCCAAAATCAGGAATCTCTCAAAATGTTATTGCTCCATATGCATTATCTTGTTCAAAATCTTCACCCATTCTGTAAACTCAACTTGTTGTTAACTGCCTGAGAACTACCACCTATGCTACAGTCTACCTCATTGGCTCATTACAGGGCACAACATAATAGGGCCCTTTGAGCAACCAATCAAAATTGTGCTTCTGTATTTCTGTGTCACTGTTCTTACAGTATCTTTGATTGGCTCATTACACTATGCTCCCTTCCAAGTAACCAATCAAATAGTGCATAGATGCTGATATATAGGTAGGTAGTGTTCAGGTAGTTAAATAGAGGAAAAATGGGTCTATTAGATGGCTACATTGGCTGCAATCTGAAAAGACAGAATTGGTTAAATGGTTTTCAGCCGGCCGAGAATTAATCAAATTGATATTATTTGGTAGATAAATTAAATCGATTAGACATTTAATGATCTTCCAGTCAATGGATCTGATTTTTTTGGTCAGGAAGTTAAGTGGATACTACTCTGGACAAATATACAATTGATAACTTTGAATTTTACCCTGATCCTTCTTTTTTGTTGGTATGAAATGACAAGCCAGAAATTTTTAAAAAATCCCAACTCGGATTTACGCGATTCGTAAAATATGTCCCCGCCGAATGTCGAGATCACTAACATGCGATAATGCAACTGCACCCCACCCCCTCCCTGAGATCTTAAAATTCACCTTGCAAAAATCCCTTAAAATTCACTAAATTTAGTAAAAATATAATTTATTCAATTTGGCAACACTATTTTTGAAAATTCATGTGACCACATTTTAAATTTTGGACCCATACGAGGTCTGGAAAGGGGCAAAACACCAAATTTTACGTACTTTCACATTTTTAAAGAAATGTAAACAGGCTGGCAACCCAAAAGACTGATCCATGTGCAACAACCAGAACTAAAAAACCTTTCAATGGAAACATGGGTACTACATAATTAAGTTAATACCTTAGTTGCGGTATACTTCCCCCACCCCACCTAGCAATTACGCTGATTTTTCGCATATTAATTAGCTCATTTGCATATTTAATTTGCCTGAAATACGCCCAAAATCTAACCAGGTTGAGAACTCCTCAGCCCGCTCCCTTCCACCAAGTTACATCATTATATGCCTTACAAAACTGCAGAAAACTTGTACACAAGCCTTGCAGGAAAATTTTCATAAATTATGCAAATTAGATACTTAACATATTTTACACCCAATATCTAATCCAGTTGAGAACTCATCAACCCGCTCCTTTCCACCAAGTTACATCATCGTAGCCCCTTACGGAACTCCAGATAAATCGTATACAATATGGCCAAATGGTGACATTTCTGTGCATATTGACCTTTTTCCTTGACCTTTTTCCCCTACCCCCTGACAGACCCAGGGGAAGACCCCAGGGAATGAATTACATAGCGAGTAGGGGGTATCCCCTCCTACAATATACCAAAGTTTGGCTACTCTAGCTCATCCAGAAAAAAAAATATGCCCAAATATTCCAGGGTTAACATTTTTACCACGGACATACGGACGGAGCCCATTTAATAGTCCCCTCCCGAACTTCATTCGGCGGGGACAAAAATCCCAATGAGTGTATGTATATTTGTCAGGGGAAAAAAAACAAATGAGATTTCAAACTAAACTTCCATTGACTAGAATCAATGATACGGTAGACGTGTCGAAATAGGGTAATCATGATGACAAGTAAGGAGCAGTGAACTTGCATATGTACTCTGGTGTTTCCAATTTACTTTTTCCCCCTTTTTTTTCTCATTTAATTTGTCGTGGCAAAAACAGCAAGCCTCAGTCACAAATATTTAAGTTCCACCCAAAAACACCACAAATGTTTGAGCACTATGACATGTGACAACACTTGGAATTATAATGGATGCTTTTATGTGAGGGCATACCTGTCATTCACAAAAGAGATCCACTTTAGTACACTGTGCGGTCACTTGGAGCTAAGTCAATTCTATGTGACAAAGCTCCACACAATCAATTTTTTCTCCTTTTTATTGTAAATAACAGTAGTATCTTGAAAACTGAGAACATATATACAACCTCAATGCTCCATGTCAGGCCATAATAATCGGCAAGATTTGTTTGAGTTTGGTGGAAAGAACTGATTTTTAGTTTTCCAGGCATAAGAAGCCTTTCAAACAAAGCATCACAGTAAAGATCACATTAGAAATTCACTCGGTAAATGAATAAAACAAATGGACCCCATCATCCAGATGTCAAATTCTGCAGGTTATGGAATGAACTGAACTGGAAGATTAATACACATGTCACAATCCATCTTAGCTCCCAAAAAGAAAACAAGTATGTGATTGCTATGAACCAAATGCAATTAAAATCACTTGTATCATTTGAAGTTTTTAATTTCTTTTGAAGGCAAGATGGTACCTGCTACAATAGCAGGACCTCATCCATTATTTCTTCCAGTAAGGAACAATGTGGCTTGAAAAATATCATAGCCAAGTTTGAAACATAATGGCTTGTGCCTAAACCATCAAGTAAGGATGATGAAATCACACCAAACCTGTGTTGTTTTCTTTTTCGGGCTAATTGCTCATCAGGAATCTGTACAATGCGATACGCTTTTGCCAAAATGGTGCGCAGAAATTGCTCAAAACTCAACCCAATTGAGGAATGAATTCTTATGGAGTCAAAAACTTGCTGAGTTCCGAGCAACTTGTATCACCGTTCTATGAAAAAAGAGCATCGCAAAATTAAAGAAAACAAAACAAAAAACAATGACAAATGTAAAGCATACATGGATCAGCTATACTTCATTCAGACAGGAGTGATATCACCTTCACAGACCTATTTTGCATGCATATCACGCACGCCGACCTTGTACGCTTGCGAGTACAGCCACGACATACTGCAATATGCATGTTTAACACTGCGTGAAAGCTACGATATCACTCCTTACTTCTGACCGAACAAAGTACATGTGTGAGAAAGAACACAGTGAGGAGACGCCATTTAACGTGCACAACTCCACATACGAGGTTGGCTTGTTAAAAAAAAATAAATGGATAAAACACTTCACATGCGCTACAATGCACCTATTGCAGGTGAAGAGCAGCACGCTAGCTGTGGTGCTTTCGGACACCAGACAAATTTCACACTAAAGGGATAAACACAGGTGTGTACGACTAAGTGAAGCTTGCAAGCTTTACATCAAAACTGTCCCTGAAAGGCAGGATTTGTAATCATAAATTACTCTTAAGATAGTTGGGTTAAAATAGTGCTACATGATAGTTTCCTCGGGACCTAACCACCAGGTTGTTTCTGTGCCTGATGAGGAAAGAGCACACTGCAAGCGCATACCTACCACTGAAGAATACCATAGGTATATCGCTCTGCAAATTGTACGCATTTTACATTTTGTGAAACACACTTTGAATTACGCATGGTATGACTCCAGGTAACGAGGCATTGCTCTGCCCTTTTCCCCCAGCTACAAGATCCTACATATTTTATATATTTAACAGAGAATAACAACCAAGTAGAGATTCGTACAGGAATATTGGTTTTCCAGGTAGCTACAATACGCCTTCGAGACCAATCCGTTCTCTATAAAAGCACAGAGGAGAAAACAAACGGAAACAGGAATTAGTGGGTGGTTGCTTAAATGATGTCACCCTGGAAAGAGAAAAGAAAAAAGAATGAATAACCACTGCTGATTTTAAAATATAAGCTGCCAGGTATATACAAACAAAAAAATTGCAGGAATTTAATTGTGGTACAATACTGTTGTTTTGAATCCACAGCCAACAACAGAGCATCGCCAATGCAAAATACATGAGGTTTATGTCAGATAATGATTTCCAGTCAGAAAAATGGTTCGGATGTGGTACATCCATTTCACAATTGTTGTCATCAGCTCATTCAATTATACATCAAAGTTTGATCTTAACTGAAGTCCCCTATGCAAATCTGTCAAGCATATGATGTTTGATATGAAAAAGCATCGTAAAGGCCTTCTAATTGAGCCAGAGTATGCTTTACAAAACAATTACTTCATATTGTTCATTTTTTTTTTAATTTACCCATTTTTTTTAAATTGTTGTCAGCTGTCATTCACAAAATCTCAGAATGATGGTTTTTCAAATTTATTGGAACTTTTGGCGATTATAATGTATAATTTGAAACAAAAGTCAAACCACTCTTCCATATCCCACTTTAATCCCAAGTTTGTATTCCACTATTTCATCTCTTCTTGAGTCTTGCTTTTTCATTTAATATTTATTTTATTTCAATCTTCCATGAAAATAACATTTTGAAATTTTATTTCTCTAACTGTGGCTATCATTTTTTCCTCACCCAAAAAAAATTTACCTAGTCATGCAACGTAATATACGTAAAATTAAGTCCACGCGTCATAAATGAGGTAACATGGAAATCAATGTCGGCATGGATCAAACGCAACTGCCCGACAGTAATAAATCGAGCGCACATGCAATGTTTGTGCTTTTAAAATTCACAGCCCAATCAGTATAAAGATACTGAACGCAGTTGCTGTATATCTTCTTCCACTCTAACATGTCAGTAGCTAACCAGTTGTCTAACTTGTGTTTGTACACATTGATGTCACATCCCCCCATCTATATACTTAAATTATTCCTACAGAAATGGCAAGAACCCAATATGTAACTAATAGACAAGTTTTCATACACTCTGAATTTATAATGATGTAAGCAAGTCTTTCAAACACGCTTTACACCTACCTTCACCCCCTTAAAGCCATATTTGTCCTGTCTGAGAAAGCTACCTTGAAATTTCATTCCCCCATATATTTTCGGTTTAAAATGCATCTTGAGTATTTAATACTATGATAACCTTTAACAATTCAAAAGAGAAACTTTTAGAGAAACCTTTGCAAACCAAGAACTATTTATCACCATGACCCCCATCACTCCCATCACTGGTTTTTAAAAAGAGATGGTTTTTCTATGGAAAATGTGATTTCCCCCACCCCAGCTGCCAACTACTGGTTTTACTGGGAAGATGTTGTTCCCTTGCGCTCCGTGCAAAGTTCTATATAAAATTCTGTTTGAAACTCCTGGATGCATACAACTCGTCAGAATTTCACCCAGTCCAAATCAGATCCATTGACTGGAATTTCACCCATACTTGTAGATGCAATTTTTTTTTTACTTTCAGCCGACCATTTTAATACTTTCCAAAGAATCTGTTTTACATCCAAAATCCTACATACGTCCCTAAGCTTTTTTGAACCAGACATGTTTAATTTAAATACCTTCATTTAATTAGCTCTTTATATACTTAGCAAACCAGTACACCCTTAATCCAGAGAACCAGGTCATGAAATTACCTAGCCACTTGATGAATGAGGCCAACAAGGATAGAACACCCTCCATGTCCCATATGTAAGGGTACAGGTAGTAGAGGAGACTGCGGTTTGGAATGTTCAGCAATCTCGTCATCATGCTATGAACTTCCTTGCTGTACTGCACAAACTTAGCGGCTCTCTCCCTCCACTCAGCGGCCTGCTGTAAGATAGTAGAGTGAAAATTGTTATGGTAGTAGGTTTAAAGGAACACAATTTTTTTTTCATTTTGTCATTTTTCTAAATGCAACAAATCTTCAAAATCTGGGTGTAGTCGAGTTACACCAAACAGATTTTCCTACAGTTTCTGCAAAAGAATCGTGGCCAGCATATTAGATACCTGCCGAGGACAGAGCTTTCAGGGTAAAACACAGCGTACATGAATGCATCTCATTTACAGAGTTGCGTAAATACGTCCATACATTACCGTGTTGCTACGTGCGTGCCGAGTGTTCCACGCTGACCACGATTCATTTGCGAGTTGGGAGTTATCCTTATACACGATCAGGGGTGTTCATTCATGTACCCATGTACACGTTGATCACATTAAACGATGACTGCTGAATTGGATGCCCACCACATAAATTGCAATTTTAACCACGCATAAATCATCCGAAATCAAGTTACCCGGACGCATATTCAGTCATGATATTATATTTTACAAAGCTTTCAGGGAAACTGGCTAAAGGATGTTTGGTCGCGATTTAATTTCCTATTGTGTTTCTCTACACTTGATATGAGAGCCTGCCCCTTGCACATAGGCCCCATCAAGTAATGGGGGGAAAAAACTTCAGTTGTGATGGTAAAACAATAATGCACATTGCAAAGCCCTATTCAATACCGTGCTAATATTGATGGTTAACCATTATTTCGTCATTTTTGTTTATATCTTGGGAATGAAATGGATTTGAGGGCTAAAATTACAGGATGACAATGAGAAAAATATGGCCTCTCATCTTACATCATTATCATGTTTATGGGAGTCCAAGTGTGTGAAAATATCGGATCCAAAACATGATAATGATCAAATTGGATGATTTACGCCCATATTAATTGGTCTCGCTATGAGTTTTAAAATATTGGACTCGACTGCGTCTCACCCAATATTTTTGCAACTCATAGCTTGACCAATTAATTTGGGCTTAATCGATCCAATTATATATCAAAATCGATACTACCTCCGGGTAAATCAGGGGGGTCCCAAAGACGATCGGAACACGCACCTTTAAGTCCTCAATGCTACAGTAACCACCACGGCTTAAGATGGAACATGCCCTTACCTTATCAGATACTTTTGCCGACTGTTTAGTTGAACACACACAAAACGCATTTGTTTTCAGCCAGTGCACCTCTTCCAACATTGCAACCGCCCTGGGGCCATGTTCATACGGCAGGTAAAACAGTTCTACGAGCAACAGCACGTCTGCCTCCGTTAACTTCTCTTCAAGAGGACAAGCTGGTTTTAAATCAACCTCGACTTCCTCCATATCGCCCTCAGCTTTGGATTTGTCTGCATCTTTGACTTTAGATGCTGTCAGTTCACTAATTAAGACACCAGATGGCCCTGGTTTATCAGGGTCATCCCCAGTGCTGTCTATTTGCATTTCAGAGTCCTGAGCACTGTCCGAGCTCGAATCAGTACTAGCTACCGGGCACAGCAGTTCTGAGGATTGTGTTTTGGGTGACGGACTGTCTTTATCCATGTTTTCATCTATCTGCATGGACATATCAGAGACTTTGGAATCTGTAGTAGTGCACAACTGCATCAGTGAACTGGATTTGGTGGGAACAACAACAGCTGCTTTGGACACCAAATCACCATTACACTCCATTGGCTCAAGGGCATCTTCCGGTTTGGCTACGAGAGAGTTGATTGCATTAACTGCAATTGGAGGCCTGAAATTTTCAGGATCACCCGAGTTTACACCGACCAAGTCGGCCAAATTATCAAAGCCTCCTTGTTCTTACGAATCTCTTCCGCTAACGGTAAGTTAGGCGTCGGAGAAGCTCCGTCGGTCGACGTTGTGCTGGTCGTGCTCATGCAGGTGTTGACTCCGGGCAGAGGCGGTGGATTTGGGCCAAGTATGTTTGCTGGAACCGTATTCCTTCTCCTTTTCAGCTTGCCACTGGCAGTCTTATTGTCCATTATCTCAACCATCCAATCACTGATTGCACCTTGTAAGGCGGTGTCAGGATCATAGCTGCCATGGTTTGCCTCGCTTGTTGTTAAGTCAGACTCATTGTCTCCTTCTTGTTCTAACTTAATGTCTGCTGAGATGACTGGATTGCCTGATGATCCACCTGTTAATTATATGAATTACAAGAATGGTGCATTAGTTGCATTGTAGAGGGTTACACTGATGGCAAAGGCAAATTATAAAACGCCATGCTAATCAACACATGTAATAAAGTTAGCACTCAACATTTCATACATATCATTATCAGTGATGTAAGTGACTGCATGAAAAAAATCCTACAAAATAGGCCCCCTGGCGGGGTGCTGGGGCAGCACCCTTGCCGGGGTTCAGAGGGCAGAGCCCCTGGCTTTAGATCTTTTTTTTTAGAGTAAACCTTCAATTTTAAGTACTTAAAGTTTTTACTTTTCAGGAAAATAGGTCCAATGACTTGCAGAATCACTTAATTTTCTCACCTATACATATGTCTAAGCAAGTTTTATCTCCACCAGACATACCCGCTGTTGAAATCTTCCCAATTCAGCGAATATATGACTACTAAAGCCTGACAAAAAAGCCGTCTGTATCTTTTTCTTCAAGCCAATTCCACTTCCACTTCCTGACCCCAGCATCTATTTCATTAATGTTTGCAGTTTGATAACTACCATTTGGTTGCTTAAAGAAACAATGCTGAAATTCAATATTTTTCCGATCGTGAACACAACAAGCAACACACAGAAGTTGCAAAACTCTACACCACTTGCAACTAACTCAACCACAGAGTTGCCTGTGCCAAAGGTACTATTAGCGAATACACGCATGACCCAACAGCGCGACATAAGCACGACTAAGTTGACACCGACACGCCATTAGATGATGTGACGCCCTCTGTTGATGCATTTTTTTACAGGATCAGAGGGTGATGTGAAAGACACATTTCATCTCTTTTACTTTATTTTTATAATTTTTTTATGTCCAGACAGTTTTTCTAGCTTCAAAAAATCCGGGACAAACTTTGGATTATCTAAAAAATCCGGGAAATCCGGCTAATATCACGAAGACGTACATCTTTGACATATAATTTACAGCACCCAATTAACATTAACCTTCGCACCTGACTCGTATTCATGTATCACTATTTCATTCTGGATTGATATTGCAAAGCAAGCTTTACAAGGAAACCAATTTACTGTAATTGCTTGGGGCCCTTCGTGCGATCATGCGTTGCATCTAGGACCTAGCCAGGCCTGAAAGGGTGTGGAGAGCACTTGAAATTTCACCTCAAACTCACAATTTGGATTGGTGAAGATCCCGCTCAGATAGGGTAGCAGATCGGTGACCTACCTTTGAAAGGGACCTTTGGAGAGAAATTTGTGTAAAATTGATAACATACTTCTTGCTGATGAAAAGGTCAATCTTGTGAGAATATAATCTGAAGAAATGAGCAGAGAGGGGCCTCTCTGTAAACTGTACATCTCTACAAATTGCCTTACTTCTGCAAGCAGAACATGAAATTATACATGAAAAAAAAATCTTAGAGGAAAGTTGAAATCACACTTTTAGTACCTGTGATATTGCATGCTTCGTACATAACTCAAAAGCAAAAATAGATGCAAGATTTCCTACAAAACTAAACCACAACATGTATCTTAAAGGTGCTTGTTCCGATTTTGTCTATCGTCGGTCTTTATTTGATATGAGGCCTGCACTTGCATACACTGACATCAAGTACCGTGGGGAGCAAACCAAAAACTTGCGGGTTTTGATGGTAGAGGTGATAATGCATAGTGCACACCCCTATTCACTACTGTGCTAATCTTGATGGTTAACCATTAAAACGGTAGTTTTGTTTGTATCTTGAGAACAAAATGGATTTGAAAGCTGAATTTCAGGACGACAATGAGGAAAAAATATGGCATGTAATCTGACATCAACATTTCTACTAAGAAGATCAGAACAAGCCCCATAACTCTTATCACAGTTTAGCATACGTGATATTTCTATAAGAGGATCAAAGGATTACAAGGATTGTACAGGCTTTATTCCGTGGAAAAAAAATTATAGTCTAACTCATGAATATCTTACACAAAGGGACACACAAAAATATTGGGCATATTGTGCGGTTGGGGGGAACACACTAGTCCCACACGAGGTATTGATCATAACATACATACATACATACCTAACCCCAGAGTTGGTTTAGACCAGGGTAAATTACCTGCCATGATGAACTCAGTCCTTACCTAAAAATATTCTCTTTTGGTCGTAGTCGTTGGCATGTATGTTGTCCCATATAACTGGTTTCCTAAGTATTACACTAGACAGTTCCTTTATAGATTCTAGTGAGATTACTTTGGATATAACCTTTGGACCTGAAGGAAAAACAACATTGATAACACATTACTTTGTGAACACTTTTTTTTCCTCTGAAATGTAATGATTGCCATGTTGTCTGTAGTATTTATTTGAGTCTACTTCTTAGCATTGGCTTTGCTTGTGGACAAAGCACAATATTGTAAAAAAATAGCCAAGTCAGTGTATTTGCATTTTTTTTACAAATTTTTTTGGAGCAGCAAAATAAGGTTGTTGTTTGTAGTTTCTTCTTTAGAAAATATATAAATTCATTTCACAGTATTTAAACATTTGTTGCAATAAATTGTTTTTTAAATTACAAATTTGTTTTTTTATTTTTTATGAGTCAAGTATATAGATTGCATTTTTGAAATGTCAAAATTCAAGGCACAATTGTCAATTGTTTGAAGGGAGGCACAACATTATATTTCAAAGAGGGGGAAGCTTTTAACGGATAAAAATAGTCATTACCACCTGACAAACCAAACTTGACCAACCTTGCATTTAAAAAATGAATAGCCTTGTAATAAAGGAAGAACACAACTCGCTTTTGCTTCACCGCGGCGTGCACTGCTGCGCCACTGCACTGAGCATGGCCCGGCTCCGGGAAAATATCCAAGACAGTTCTAAGCTTTATAAAGTAATACCGATCTTTTTTTTACTTTACAGCTCATGACCACACATAATTTATCACCCACAATTTCTGATTGCAAATTTGCAATAAAATTCATAAATAATTAAAATAATTGCAAAAAATTCATTGTTTTGTATCAAATTTTGCCAAGTGGCCATGATCCAGGGCAGTGGTCTCCAGGTACGATCTTTGCATTAACATATGAATGGAACTGTTGTTCACTATGGTGTTTGGACTGATCCATTTAATTTATAGGGGTGAGGTTGTTGCTTTACTGTAAATACTTCATCGGGAGCGAACACAAAATAAAGCGCTAAACGTGCAGATTGAAACGCTTGCGGCATATTTGGATTCTTAATATTAACATATGCATCGTGCATAAGGGTTGCCCAGGATTATAGGCATTGATTTTTTCATATTTTTCGGATTCAGTACATTTTCAGTGCAGATTTGGCCCGGAGCCTATATGAAATTAACAACATGACAATGATGACCGAACAAGGCAGTTCTCGAACCACGTCTTGCCACTCATCGTGTTCAGAAAATGTTGACCATCTGCACATGTACAACTTCAGAATATAAGGATGACAGAATGTCCACTGCATAACCTTTGACCCCAATCTGTGTACACCTCATATGGGGCTTGGGTCAGTGCTTATACTGACAAAGTTTGGTGATAGTGGCATTTGATTTGTGGCAGAAAAGCAAATGGATAGTTTTTCAAAGAATCCCCTTTTAATCGGCCCAAATGAAAAAATTGTCATTCCCTAAATATGCAGTCTATATAAAATATAATGGTACATCTCTAATGTAGTTACTTCTACCCTAATTTTTGCATTGAAAACAGAGCCAACACACACACACACACAATCAGTCACTAACATATAAAACAAAACTTACCTGTCCACATGAAATCAATATCTGGCAATAGTTTCTTGCCAACTGTGGTGAGATACTCTGAGTTTTTCACACATGGATCTGCCCTGGTAGCACAATACTCTGTACAGATAAGAGAAACCAATTGTTGGATTTAATTAAAAGTATACGATCTTTTGCTCCAATAAATCCTCACACAGCAGTATTGCTAAGAATGTGAGGTGAATCCAGCCACCCCCTCTAGCGGGGACAAAATCGGGATTTAAAACTTTGGTTTTACTACGTACTTTTTACTAATATATGATGAGCCTTATCAAAGAATTAACTTTTACCCTGAATGGCAGTGTACAATACCTTTTTTTGTTTTACATTTTAAGCATGAAATTAATAGCGATCAATTTTTCAAAACAGAAATTTTGAGTGCTTGACTTATGCACTCTCTAAATTCACAGAATATAACACCTGTATGTGCCTGGTGAAGGTGCTACCGTCACATTTTATTCACTAAAATGACCAGAAAGAATGAGAAAATGATTACCCGGAAGCGTTTTACGAAAGCTTTTGGCATTTTAGCCCACCAGAGCAAAGTTCACTGGGCGTGGTAACTACTACCCTCTTGGTAAGATGAGGGTTAAAAGCTCAAAACATCGATAGCATCTTAAATGGCAATTTTACCAACTCATCTCAGAAAGGTCCTATTTTTCTCCTTACTTCAGTGAAATGTTACGGTCCCAGGTTTGTGTCAAGTCTACAAGGAGGGACTAGAAAGCATTCAATATTTGGGTTGGTGATGACATCATTTGTGGTACCATTGATTTATCAGAGAGTAATATAAATTTCCAGGTGACTGGTGTCATTGGTGTGGGATCTATTCATAATCAATAATTTCACAGATGATGTCTCTGGGTAGTGTCATTTTTTTTCTGGCCCTATTTAATTGCAACTGGAATTCCCACAAAGATTTGCAGTACCATTTGTATCATCTCATTTCCTGGGACCTTTAAGGCTTTGGATATTGGCAGAAAATGTTTCCTTTAAAGTTATGAACAAAAACTTCCATAAATGGGATCAACCACACCAACTGGACTCAAATTTGTAATCAGATGTGAAATGCGACCGTTCTTTGAATCTGAAATAAGCGTGTTAACCCCTGGGCACTACCTGCCTATCTACCAGTTTCTAAGCACTATTTTGATTGGTTACTTGGAAGGTATACTCTTCGTTAGTAATTCTGAAACAAAATTCTGGCTACACGCGTGTAACCCGGAAGTGTGTGACGAACGCTTGACAACGGGAATCCAATACGCAATTCATCAGACATGCGCGTGCCATTTGTTTCAGAAATTATGACGGCGATTATAGTATTCATGTAACAAGGAAATCTTAAAATTCTATCATGCAAACAGTCCCTGATAAATTCACTAAATTTAGTAATAATAATATATTTACTCAATTTGGACAACACTATTTTTGAATAAAAATCATGTAACCACATTTTAAATTTGGGACCCATACGGGGTCTGGGAAGCGGCGAAACATTTAATTTTACGTATTTCACTTTTCAAGAAATGGCAAAACAGGCTGGCAACCCAAAAGAATGACCCACGTGTAACAACAAGAACTAAAAAAATTCGCCCAAAATCTAATCAGGTCGAGAACTCCTCAGCCTGCTTCCTTCCACCAAGTTACATCATTATACACCTTACAGAACTCCAGAAAAGTTGTACACAAGCCTTGCGGGAAAAATTTAATAAGATTATGCAATTAGATACTTAATTAGCATATTTTACACCCAAAATTTAATCATGTTGAGAACTCATCAACCTGCTTCTTTCTACCAAGTTATATCATCGTAGCCCTTACGGAACTCCAGATAAATTATACACAATGTTGACATTTTCTGTGCCAATATGACCTTTTTCCCTTGACCTTTTATTTTTCCCCCTACCCCCTGAACAGACCCAGGGGAGGACCCTGGGGGAATGAAATTTACCATGGTGAGTATGGGGTATCCCTCCTACAATATACCCAAGTTAGGCTACTCTAGCTCATCCAGAAAAAAAGATATGCCCAAATGTTCCAGGGTTAACATTTTTTATCACATATATACATACGGACATACTGACGGACATACGGACGGAGCCCGTTTTATAGTCCCCTCCCGAACTTGTTCGGCGGGGGGGACCATTGAGCAAATCAGAAATACTGTAGGAATGTTGGTATGGTTTGTGGTTGGTCAATTAAACCACCCTCTGGTACAGTACTTTGAAAGCAGGAATAGCAGGGATAGAATATAGAAGTGATACACACTACAAAAAAGTCTCACCTGTTGGGCAGAATAGGAACTTCGGTTGACCTAGATGCTGATAAACTTCATTTGTGATGGAAACTTGAGCATGAGCAAATGATTGGCCCCCCCAGACCTCTTTATCGGCCACACACATATCGGTGTCAATGTCGTCAAAAAGTAGGGCAAAGGCTTCTACGCCAAACTGTTTCACCTGGAAAAAACAACAATGATAAACTATGGGGCAGGGTGGGCTTTATGCCGGCAAAAACTGGTTTTTGGCAGAAACGGTTAAACCATGGTATTTAAACCGGCATAAACTGGTTTAAAACCGGCCAAAACTAGGAAATGTCTGAGGTCGTCATGCAAAACATTTTAATGTACGTCATACTAAATTAAGTCCCTCTTTTAACTTAAGATAAGATAGTCAACATACCTTGCATTATTTAGGTCTTCAATGACAAGAGGTGCCCACAAAAAAGAGGATAAAACATAAAAAAAAAAAACATAAAAAAATAAAACAGAAAAGTCTACTGTAACAATTTTTCAAAACTTGCAAGATCTGCAGCAGAACTCAAAATACCAGCTGTGGATTTACAATTACACCTTCAATCTATTGGTGGAGTATTGGACTGCGTCTTACTCTTTGTTTTCAAATTTTATTCAATTTATTTAATATTTAGTAAATTTATTTATGCCTACAGATCAAATTTTAAGCTACATGTTGAATTTTCGGTCCATTTTCCATATTTTCACTAAGGTTAATTATGTATTACGTATGGATACATATGCGGAGTCTATGAGATTCATGTAATACATAAAGTATGCGTACTAGATCCAAATGTAGGTATCATATGTAATTAAAAAGCCAGAAGTTTTGTTTACTGTACTTTTGAACGGACTTTGGTCTGTTAAATTGTTATTCTGACTTCTACAGGCGAATAACATTTTGCAAACCAACAATTACAATCTTTTAATATTTCAAAAGCATTTTTTGAACAAAATTGAGGTTTTTGCCAGTTTTTGCCAAAATAGGTGGCATAAACCTTGCGGTTTTAAACCGGTTTAAACCAGGTTTAAACCGGCGTTTTAAACCGCCTGGTTTTTACCGGCCAACCCTGCTATGGGGTTATCCTTTAATTTGTTAAGAGTAAAAATAGCACACAGGAAATGGCAGGGATGTGCTTCCTAGGGTTTGGATGTATGACCCATTTCTATACCAATTTTTCTAAGAAAATGAGACTCATAGTGGCACCTGAGATTTGGGACCCAGATAATTGTCACCTTCGAAATATTCTAATGTTTAAGAAATTCTTTAGATTTTGATTCCACATTGGAATGAATGTCAGGAAATGACATACCCCGGTACTTTCATATGGCTTAATTAGAGTTAAAGCATGAAACGTGCCTTTGAAATGTTATAACTACACCTTAAGAATGAAACACTTACTTGTTCTAGTTTTCTTTTGAGACATGTGACCTCTTTGGAGTTGGAGAAAGTTATATCTAAACCGGGTGATAACGCATAAATAAACTGGATATTGTTTTGCCTTAGCTGGCCTGGATGAGAGCCGTCAAGTGCTCTGAAAAGAACAATTTAACTACTGAATGGAGTGATGGTTACACCTAACTTTCAGAACCGAGAAGCTCATGGCAGAACAGATTAGGCAAGAAAAAATAATGCCGAATATGTACCTACCTGTAGGGCTTGTCAACTCAAGCTGAATTCATAATAGGTATAAGTAATACAAATCTTCAACAAAAAGCATTGTAGCTCCTCGAGATGGGCAGAGAAAAATCAAACTGGTAAACAAAAATCATACACTTAAACAAACACACAAACTTCACATTTAGGTGCGGGTTTATACCATTTCTTTCAAATCAGAATATAAATTCCAACATATACCAATGATTCAAGTTTACCAATCACCCCAATACACATACAAATAATGGCCAAATATAATAAATAACATTGTCATTACTACCATGTTGGCATTACTACCAGTGTACCGATTATTTCCATGGACCAACCACTAAATTAAGTCGAAAGACAAACAAAAATGTTAGGGCCGTGGAGATTTAGAAAATGGCAGTGCTAACACATTTATGGACAAATAATGGCAGAGGCTTCTCAAAGAAACTTTCAAATAATTGGCCCATCTGCATCTTGGCCTTACTTTGAAAATGTTTCCAGCTGGGATACATTAGGATTCCATACACTGTAATGAAATGCATAGCACTATTACTTACCATAAATTATCAGACAATATTTAATAAGAAATTAATTTTTTCAAACCAAAATATTTGTTGCTATTGCTTAATCATAGCATCTGGTGAGCAACTCCCACCTGGGAGCTGACACATGGACTGAATGGCGATGCCTCAACAGATTGAGAACCAGAAATGGCTGATCTAAGGTTTCCCTTGCAGAAGTGGGCTCATTGAGAAGATCAGGACACTACCTGTGTTGTGGAACATCACCACAGACAACGAACATCTCTTGGCCTGCCCACTGCTTGAGCACAATACACAAACAAGTACCTTCGGAATTCAGTGAAGCGCCAGCATGTACTCATCTCTGGCTGGATTATATTCGAGAACCACTGTGCTTTGGACAGCGATAATAAGCCAGTACTTGAAAAGCTTATCTACAGAGTAAAGCTGAAAAGATGCACACAGAACCGTATAGCCCATGATATACTCCTGTCCGCAGATTTCTGTCCACGTTATCATTGTTACACTTGATCTTCAGTCAAAATCCGGTTTGCGGCACGCCAATCGCTCGCGCTAATGCATATTATGAGCTATAACCACATTCAAGGTGGTCACCCAACATGTGATTCTAACGCAGTCTCTGCCTGTTAGTGCAGAATAAGTTCAGAACAACTAACCAATCAGAGGTGCATATTTTATCAGGAAAGGTTTATTCATCCAATCCACCTCCGCTTCAAAGGCCTGGCACAAAATTGAAATTTGGTTTCTGGTAACATGCTCGACAAATTTGGGGAGAAATATTTTACTTTTTCAAAAAAACTTATGTGGTGGATCTATGAGTCGTGTCATGAATTCCACAAGACAGACTAATTTTTTCCCCAAAATTTTTTTTATTTTTGACCTAAAAATTATGGACGGAAGGGTTATACCGGGAAACCTAGATTTTTTATTTTTACTTGGCCGAATTTTGACAGCTAAACACCTACTCACCTGCTTCTTCAACTGAATAGATTCCCTCCATCGCCTCTTGTTTCAGATCATCTTTAGTGCATACATGTAGGCATTAATCCCAAGCTGCTAACCAACGTCAAAGAGTTCTATTCTCGCTGGTCTGGTGTCGCTGGTCGGCCATAAAGCCTAAAGTGAAGTCAAATTGCAAACAATATCTCAGCTACGCTTTCTTGGTGTGTAGTAACTACAGGTAGTAGTTGATGAATAAGTTTTTGAAATCAAAATCTCTATAACATTGTGAAAGTGGTTACATTTATCGTAGGAATTTTAACATTTGGTGAGTGTACTTTTGAGTATGTCTGTTACTTGATGAAATCAGGGGTTAATTTTAACAGGTTTTTTCCTGTTTAACTGGACATTTTAGTCAATCAATATCACTTTCACAGGAGGTCAATAGGTTCATCACCTGGCCAGAACTGCCTCCACAATAACCCAAGCATGCAGATATTGTTACAAAGGAGTCACTGCATAGATTGTTTGCAAGGAATCTATCTTCGCAGTAAATCGCTGAATTGTTTCTATTGAACAGTGCATGTATTTTTATTCTTTGCATCTTGTATATCTGTAGGCGGCAAACAAAAGTCCATTGTATAAAATTTGGCTAATGTTGTATGTTTTTGTATGTTAATAAAGGCTCCGTCAGTTTTTTGCTTCACAGAGCGCTAAATTCACATGAAAGGTGCATGAGGATACCGAACGTGTTATAAACTGGACGAAATCCATTCGAATTGCTGAAAAATCAGCGAAAATTTGGTCGGTTGCTAAGCAAAAATACCCTTTGTTTATAATCGTTACTAACCAGTGCGTACACGTCGCGCATTGTGACGGACGGTTACGCATGAGACGCTATATTGACGGCGGATTACGCGTGAGACTCTATCTGCGGCAAGCACATAACAGGCGCGTTTAAGCAGAAATCCTTGGTTATAGTGCAAATGGTGTGGGGAAAGCAGTATATCCTTGAAATTACGGTGAAATAAGAGTTACGTGTTATATTTTGACCGGGGGATGGGTCATAAACTTCGGGGATACTGGAGTTTGCGAGTTTCTTATCGATTAAAAAAATTGTGGATATGACGGGATATGGGTTACCCCATGGGGAGTACTTTTGAGAAAAAAAGTTTAACACAGAAACTTATACAGAATTAAAGATAAAATATACCTGTATAAGTTTGTAATCGGGATTATATTTTCAGGTGACTTGTTTTTTTTTCATGTAGAAATCGTCTGCTATGATAGGGTAAGGGAATTTGAGGTTATTGAAAAGTGTTAAAAATACAGAATTTGTGATGGGGGGAGTGCCAAGCTTTAGGGTGACGGGTAATTTGCTTTCTTCAGTGACCTCTCAGTTCAGTGATTGCTCTCCGTTCACTCAACTAGCGGAGCCCGCGCGAAGCGCTCGCCTCTCGCTAGTATCAATATATTTGCTTTCTTGAAAGACCCTCTCTGTAATTTTATGCATTAGAAATGGCAAAAATGGTCCAGGTTCGATTCCCAGTCTGAAAGCCAGTGTCATGTGCATTTGGTTGTCGATACATACTTATCCTGCAGTTTTTCTCCTTGAACTTTGGTTTCCTCCATGCATTTAAATCGCACAGGATGAATTCATATTCTGCTCCCATACAGTTTATTCTGCTGATGGCTGCCACATTTGGGTGGTGGCACTAATACAAAATTTCTTTCCATGCTCACTATTCTTTTTCCCATAAAACTTTCCCCACTGTTTTGGAGGCCTGCGTCCCTTATTAATGCATGAAGTCGATAGTGGGGTTGTGCCTGGCAAATGCCTAATGTTATCAATCTAGAGTGCCCCCCCAAAAATATGCAAAAATCCCATTTTTGCACCAATGTATTAAAAGCTATCTCATCAAAACATCGACATAACGGAGGAATTCGTCTGGGGGGGGGGGGGCGCTTCTGCCACCAGATCGTGTTTGAAATTCTCATGAATTGTTGGTATTGGTGAAAGGAACAGGACGTGCCAAGTTTATTTTCCAAAAGGGCATGTGATATTCAACATTAATGCAGTTTTCAAATTCCATAGATTGTACAGGGGCGGATTTGGGCAGTATAGAAAATGACCAAAATGGGCAGTTTTGTGAGAAACTACACATTTTATTGCAATTTTTCGTGCAAGTATTGATGAGTATAAGATTGGTGTTGTTTTTAATGTTAAAGAAATATCAAAAATCCTTAATTTGAGTTTTATGCGTGTCATCAAAAACAAAAAACTGGTGGTCGCAACAACACTTTTTTGTTGAAGTAGTTCTAGAAATAATGAAGGATCCCTTTTCATAAAATTTTTCAGTTCTAAACTCCCTTGGTGATGAATAAGGTGTCATATGAAAGGAAATCAAATTTAGAAAAATGCTCCCGTTAGATTTGCGATTGAGTGTTTCTATTTGAAATAATAGGTGTTTTTAATTTTCCCTAAATGATTTTTCCCTAAAATATTTTTCTAAAGAATTAAACACTGATTCCAAAAAGCAATGTGAGATTTAGGGATTTGTGTTATTACACACATCCCTAAAGTTATAGCTAAAAGCCCTGCCATTTAGGCTGGGAAGACTATTTATTGTAAAAAGTAGGGAATTTTAAAAAATAAATAAAAAACACTTAAAATAAATCATGCAGTCTTGTAAATGCAAAAAACGTGGAGGCGGTTCAATACTACAATAGTCAAAATTTATTGCAGTGGTTTGATTTTTATGGTCATTTTTCTGTCAGACCATTTTATCCGGATGATCCTACCTTAGAGGTGAGTGGTCCTTTGGGAACCCCCCCCCCACCCCCCCGGATTTACACAGAAGTAGGAACCAATTTTGATATCAGAAGAAAGGCCGTATTTGTCTCACTTGTCATTCCTGAAGTTAAGCTTAAAATCCATTTCTAAAATAACCATTTAGCAGCCACAGTAGGGAACTAGGGGGTCTGTCAGATGCATTATTGTGTCTAGCATCAAAACCGCAAGCTTGTTTCCATGGTACTTAATGCTCAGTGTGAAGTGTTAAGGCTCTCATATCAAGTAGAGACAAGGCTTGAAATAAGCAGGGGCAAGGGGCAAATGTACTGTAAAAGCAAAACGCCCTTGGTTCTGAAACAAAACTGGTACATTGGTATAGCAGGGGCAAGTACAATGTTAAAAAAACCAAAATTTTTTATTTTTTTTATTTTTTTTCCTTATTTCAAGCCCTGAGTAGAGAACATGATACACAAAAATCGGAAACAAGCCACCTTGTCCTTTGGAAGGAATAATCTAACACCCCAAAATACCACCACTGTGCTACCATCAGCATCATGTATTTTGTGCTTTGGGGGTTCAGTAGCACACTTCAAAGTTTGCAAATAAACCATCAATGACCAAAATTCCCATGGTTTTGGGGGTGTGGCAGTTTAATGTCTGTACTTGGGGGTAGAGGCCCGGGAGAATCCGCGATCGCGCAAAATGACAGGTTATGCGGGATTTTGCCTTCCGCGCGGATTTTCAGGTTTCGCGCGCGGACAACAGCGGATTTAGTATTTTTTCTACCAGAAAAGGTCATTGAACCTTTTGCCCGACAGTTTTTCATAACGATCAAAATGCGATTGGCAAGAAAATCGATTTGGTCGGCAAGTTGGTAATTTAATGATCGCAGCAGCGTCGAAGGCCGTCTACTACAATACCAAGTAACAAAGAGACTGAGCAATTAGATCGTGCTTGAATCGCGGTACTAATGCAACCCGATTATGATCAGACAACCTATGGATATGTCGTTAATAGATGAAAGCACAGAGTTGTACGTGCTCATAATGGCCGTCAAAATTATTCATCCTGAGTG
>JAMKCH010082696.1:0-17852 GCA_023653785.1 Ophioderma brevispina | reverse complement strand
TGAATGAAAAAGAAAATTCTATAAGAACAAGCGAATACCAGACACGGTGTTGAAAAGGTCTTTAAAGACTTTCGCGTTTATACATTTCAGCGATTACTTTTTGACTTCCCTTTTGAACAAAAACACAAAAAAAATCCCAATACGTAAGTGTTTCAATTTCTAAATCTAGCATTTAAAAATATCGGCATCAGTTTGAAAAATTAAAGCCTTTAACATTAAATAGTATAATGCTGGGAAAAGTGTTAATTTTACGACGATGGTTATTGGTTAAGTCATGTCCAATAGCGTACACCAAAATATTCGTTTGAGATACATGTAAAAATCTGAATTCTTAAATTTCTATGTGAACGGATTACTTGAACTTCTTATTATATCTTTTACGATTATTGTAAAGTGTTGTAATATAAGGGAATGTAATTATAATGCATGCAATGCTATGCAATGGTAATGTCAATGGTAATGTGCATGCGTTTAATGACTAAATGGCATGTAATGAGTGTAATGGTATGTGTAATATATGTGATCATGGCGTGTAGGGAAGCAATTAGTGTTGATATTGTTCACCCTTATTCGAGGAGGGAGAGTTATTCGAAAAACGCTCGTTTTTAAAGCCACGATCAGTCCATTTTTTCCAAAGCAAAAATGCCCATTTTGTCTCTAAATTGCTAGTTGTTAGTAGGTCGTATACAAACACCTTATATTACTTTCGTCGTGAAAACAGACATTTAGGCTTTTTCGCTGTCTTGAAAGATGCAATTACGGTTTTCTGGGCCTTAAAAATGTCGGATCCCAACTGTTATTTGTAACAAAGCATAAAAATCATATTATCTGACAAATAAGGAGCGTGCTATGCTTAACACTTAGAGGGGGTCTTTACTACAAACAATTTACCGTATACACAGTGCCAAAAAAACGGATGTTGATAAAAAAACCTAGGCGGGCGCGCGATTTGTTTAAATTGTGAAGAATGAAGAAACTCGATGGATAGTGGATTTAAAAGAGATAACGCTAAAAAAATCTGAAACCCCCAATATCTTGTCCTTATGTGACGGTTAACAAAAAGAATTGGGATTAAGGCTCATTATTTAAGAAAGGAAAGTCTTATCTCGAGGCTAAACGAAACCTCAAACATCCAAAATAACGACCCTTATGCAAAAAAAAATGATAACTTTATTTTCAAGATGCTCTATATGTAAGCCAATACTGAAAAATATCATGATATGGTATTGTTTCCTATTTTAGAGTAATAACATGTGTATGCTTACTTTTAATTGGCACCCATATGCAAATATATTAAATACCATTTTGCTTGCATGCATGGAGAAAATTGTCGAAAATACCTCTGATTTTGAAGATTTCCCTAGAAAAACTAGGCCCTAACGTTTATAAATAAACTCTCGCTTATGACATCCTGGACGTCAATAGTGATAAAATGTTTATACTTTATTTTAAAGGTCGACTCAGAGTTTTCCTGATGCGGGCGCCCTCAATTTTCAAACAAAATTGCAGTTTTTTATGCATGTACATAATGCTTGTCCCTATACTATCACTGTGTGTTGTCATACATAGCTAGCGTCAAATAGACAGGCCTCATATAGAAAATCACATTTGCTTTAAAATTCCGGATCGGAAATTTTGTTATACACAGTATCCTATGGACACTGTTATATACACATAAAAGTTTACGGCCTCAAAACGAAAAATCATTCAAACTTTGGAAATTGAGCATTCTAGGTGACTACACAACCCAATTTCTTCATGGGAGTAGCTGTGAAGTAACTGTTAAGTAGCCATGGAGTACCCACCCACCTGGGGTTGGTAATACATCGCGGCCGCAAAAGTGGGGGTATTAAATCATCTTACCTAGGTACGACACGCAGTAGATCAACACTCGTCAACCCCATGAGGAGTACCTGATGGGTACCTCCCCTGCAAATGAGCTTGAGTATGTATGATTATTTCCTAATTTTATCCATATTTAACATTTTGGTCAACATATGTTATAGGTTTACAAAAAATCGTCATATTATGGGGGTTTTTGGTGATGCTCAAACTCAAATAGAGATGTTACTAATCTTGAAAATGATCAGAAAGTCGTAATAACAAGAATGTTTGGCGCCATCTGTGGTCAAAGTGCTGCCTACTAGGCGCCGGATAGGGGAAGTACCTGTTGAAGTTGTACTCCACTACTGGTGGCTCATAGGTACAGGTCAGTCATTTGCAGGGAAATTGCACGAGTACACTATAGGAGGGTACTGCCAAAGTAAAACATTAACTGCTATCACCCAGTGGTTGTTGTACTTTGCAAAGTACTTAGTTCGAGGTACTGCATCAATAGGCATCAAGGGGGTACCCTTGGAGGAGAGCTAAGAGTACCACATGAGTAGGCCTAAGCTCTGGGTTACACCTGAGTAGGAACATCCCTTTGCTGTTGTTATCTTTATTCTAGTACTATTTTTCATTAATATATTCAAAATATATCTAAATCTCGGGGAGTCGATTTAAAGGAAGGGTGTGTGTAGCTACATGATACCCAAACAAGGATGTTTGTCCCCGATTTTTTACGAAATTAAAATTATTCAGAGAGAGAGAGTGTGTGTGTGTGTGTGGTGTGATGTGTGTGTGTGTGGGTGGGGGTGTGTGGGTGTGTGTGTGTGTGGTGTGTGTGGGTGTGTGTGTGGAGCGCGTGTGCTAGGAGTGTGGTGTGTGGGGTGGTGTATTTGTTCGAAATTATAATATTGCAGTAAGGTTTTTGGAAATTATGTAAAAGGAATTTATGTGATTTCATGACAAGCATTCGGTCAGCAAGTGATATGGTGGTAACATTAATTCTTTAACTAGCTAAACTTCACATATGAGTATAAAACTGTAAACCCAGCTAAGCAAGTTATGCGCGTTCATACTAAACAATGAAGGAAGGCCAAAAAATCTGGGGCTTTGTCCATAGGGAAAATATGAAGTATGTGAGCTCCTAAACGCTAATACAAATATAGATTAATAATAAAGGTCCCCATGGTGGGGAAAAGATCGGGAAATAATTAATGTGGGGATCTACGGTCTAATCAGTAGCTTCAATATTTTCTGTTCAGATACAAAAACCCTACACATCTTAACTGAGGCATTTAACAATTTCTAAGAAGTGGGGCGGTCATAAATTAGTATGTAACCAATGCCAGTGGACACTTGGTACCAGCGTTTCGTATTCAATATGACGTCAGCACCAGGAATGTTGGGACAAGATGCATACATTGATTCCAGGACTACAATACATTAAGCTGTCAATCATGCCATTTGTTAGCAGATTGCACGGGAGCATGACAGGTGAATGTTTGTAGTACTGGATGCGTCTATCTTGTCCACCAACATGCTGGATATTGAAATACCGGTTCTATAAGCAACATGACTACAGAAATGTCAACTTTCCGGTGTTCTCTTTGGAAAGCAAAAGCTTCGACGAGTTGCTATACACATTGAATACGAAAACAACAGAGTACGCTTGGATTCACAGTCAAATATTGTCAACGCGCATGAAAAACTTACGCTTACTGTCGAGCGACTGCCAGATGATATTGGTGTGTCGGATACGGCACTTAGTTGGTTTAGGAGTTACCTGGGTCTAGAGCTAGTAGTGATGTATCGATAATGTCTTTTCTGAACAGTCCAAACTTCTTTATGGATGTGCCCACAGGGTTCGTAGTTGGACCAGTGAAATTTGTTTTAACCGAAACCAAGGTGCGGATTCGGGAAATACAAGTTGCTTCATTCGTCAAGCGAGGACACACAACTATATTTATCATTCATCGAAAGCTACCTGGTTCAGCTCAAACAGCCCTTAACAGATTACAACAATGTGTTGTAACTGACGTAAAGACATGGAGGAATGAAACAAGAAACAAACTCAAACTTAACGATGAAAAAAACGGAATTGTTCATAGCTGGAACATATCAAAGCCTCAAAGATTCCCAAAAAATACAGTGGGCAGTTGGTGATAGCATCATCGAGCCATCACGCAATATACGTAACCTAGGGATAGTTTTGATTTTTGAAAACATGACAATGAGCAAACAAAATAAACAGTCTCCATATCCCGGAACTTCCAAACCTTTCGCAATTATCGCCGCGATGCCGCACCTTGACAAGGACACAGTCATCTCGGTGTTTCGTGCACCTTTTCCTTTCCGTCTTGCTTACGGAAATGCCTTTTGGATGGTCTAACTCACCGAGACCCTAAATCGCTCCAATCTCTACAACACCGTGCAGCAAAACTCATTTTCTCCGCCTCCAGACTCGATAGTCATTCCTCTTATGCACACCTCATTGGTTACCGGTCAAATAAAACGCATCAACTTATAAAATATGTATGATGTGTACAAATGCTGAATGATTGTGAGTCATGAATATTTGTCTGATTACTACTTATAAGAGCAACACATCACGGCACGGTTACGAAGCTGCAGCGGATTGAAAAACTCTCAGTACCCTCAGTAGGTTACGCATTGGTGAAAAAGGCCTTTTCTGTTGCAGGTCCCTCACTATTGGAACTCTCTTCCACCAGCATGTTAGAGGTGAAAAATCCTCTGTTATGTTCCAAAGTATGAAATACATCTGTTTAAGTGTAATTGCGAGTATTTTGTTCTTGTGCGATATTTTCATTCATTGCTATTGTTTTTGTTCGCCTTGCTCATGTATTTGGGATATTGAGCATCTAAGAAATCTTATGTATGTATTATGATGTGTGTTGTATGTATGAGGTGTGAGTGTGTATGTATGGATGTAGTATGTATGTGTGTATTATGCATGTATGTATGTAGGTGTGTATGTATGTATGTATTATGTATGTATGATGTATGTGTGTTATGTATGTATGTATGTATGTATTTATGTATGTAGGTATGTATGTATTATGTATGATGTATGTGTGTGTGTATGTATGTATGTATGTATGTTATGTACAATGTGTGTATGTATGTATGTATGTATGTACTGTAGGTGTGATGTGTGTGTGTATGGATTGTATGTAAGGGGGGAATGCGAAATGTTTCGAATGGAAGCGAAAGATGAAATGCGGACAAATTTTTCGCTGAAGAGAAGATAAATTCCCTCCATTATTCATGAGCTGTCATAATTGTCCCGCACCAAAAGTGCGTTTAAAATTAGGAGTGTTGTATAGATTATTCTGTTTACGATTTTATTCAGTAGCATAACTTGTGTACCCTTAAAAGACTACGTCAATCAGCCGGTCAAACAACACATCTAGGCCCTGATGGCCAAGCGAACGAAAAAGATGTCGGATAAGGACCAAGGGGCGCACCCCTGGGAAGTACATAATCTTCCGAAATAAATTTGTTAAAATTACAGAAAATCAGTTTCTAAGTGTGTTCTCACTTCTAGTATGTGCAATTCTAGAGAGAAGATGAATTTAATGTCATCTCAATATATACCCTGAAGATTCAGTGACTAACGGATGTCTATAGCCATGATTTCTCATGAATCCAGAAAATAATGGGGGTTATTGATAAGCGAATCCGCTCGGTATGTAGAAAGAAACAGAAACCAAAACACTACACAGATTCTTTTTCATCTGGAACTGCAGATTCATTGTTATTACCATGCCAACTGAAAAGATGCAGGTGCGTATACCATCACCCCGATTTAGATTGAGCTATTTTCATGACGTGGAAAACACAAATACGTTCATCTTTCCACGATAAATAAAGGTAGAGGTTCATTATGTGTGTTCAATTTCTTTGACCCTTATATTTCATCCTTTATTCGAAAGGGGAAAATAAGGTGCACAACGCTAAGGAGAGAAAAAAAAAAAATTGGCAAACTGTGACCTAACATCTGTGCCAGAACCAAACCCGTAACTTGCGCCGCGTCGTAACCCCAGTTCTATGCAATTTATTGAATTCATACGGCAGAAATCGAACAAATCATTCCCTATAGGAAAAGGCATGTGAACTGGTGCGAACAAATTTTAATGAATAGAAAAAGAGGTCCATATACAATATGATTAAGTATGGTGTTGGTTCTGCACCAAGGATGTTAGGTCTAGTTGCCAATCAAATCTTTATGATTTTTACCATCTCGTGTTCTTTTTGAATAAATGATGTGAAATATACGATAAAACGTTATAAACTCCCAGCAGAAGTTTAGTTTATTTATTCGTGATGAGGCTGTAGTTCAAAATCTTTAAAACCCGGGCGGTGAAAAAAAATCACAAGTTTTTTTAACGTCATGGAAAATAACAATGTTTTGCAAGTCCAAGAGAATATGACAGGTCCGTTGCCCTATTCATCATATTATAGCGGCGCGGATTTTCTTATCAATAGCACCATTATTCGCTTGGGTCATGGAAAGTGGTGTACATCGCTTGGTCATGATATCAGTGAAAAAAAAGGAGATCGACTTTACTTCATTTCACGAAATGTCACATACTAGAAGTGAGGAACACGCGTAGAATGGATTTTATAATTTATAGATATTTGTTTTAGCAAAAATCTGTACTTGTAAGGGTGCGTAAACTTAGTAAACTCTATGAGAATATTGCCCGTAGACTAATCTGTTTGACATCGATTTCACGTTCACGCAGTTATATCCAGTTACTACGGGAGTGAAACGGGCTTAAAAACTTGCAGTTTGCACCGATAGAATTCAAACTCTTCTAAAACAAAAAAGGGAATTTGTCAGAGAGTTTACAGCTTATAACATTCTATAAATATTACAGTTCTGAGCTACCTCCATGTCAAGCATGTCATATGAGCGTATTAAACGGCCTGTCAAACGATTCGGCAGCAATGCAGGATATATTTATATTTA
Organism: Ophioderma brevispina; assembly: GCA_023653785.1. Taxonomy (NCBI): domain Eukaryota; kingdom Metazoa; phylum Echinodermata; class Ophiuroidea; order Amphilepidida; family Ophiodermatidae; genus Ophioderma; species Ophioderma brevispina. The sequence continues at coordinate 11,032 of JAMKCH010082696.1, read as the reverse complement.
GTTCTTTCTCTTTCAAAATGTCCTTTTGAAACATGCAGTTTTATTTTAAGGGTATGATGGTGATCCTGTTACGCGCAAGCTGTTTTGGTGTTTTGAGAAGTCAATTTAGCACCCGCTGCCGGTTTGTGGACATGGAAATATAGTCATCCTGGCTCACAGTCCGGGAACAACAATGGTGAACAATAGTGGAATCGATTTTAGTGGACTCTTTACCGCAAATTAGTTTCACGCTTTAATTCCGTTTGTCGTCTATGGAGCCCGGCCTATGATACCTGCCGGACTATGATTACTTTCACAACAGCGACAAAGAAATAATTGGAATCTGAGGTGCAGAGCTTACAATCGCAGTACCGTGTCATCTGTGCGTTGTTGCGTGTATTAATGGGTGAAGAATTAAAGAAGAGAAAAATCATATTAATAGGCAGGCTACGCCGGCGTTCAGGTGGACATCCTTTACGCACGCGTTCACTACCTTGCTGCGTACCGGAGTGTGCCAGCGAATTTCTTTGGGCCCAAAGAGGAGCACAAAAAAGACTCAAAGTGAGTTGTTTTAAGGATTATTATAAGTCGAGGACCCCCTTTTTATCTCACAAATTTGAAGAACGACATTGAGACCTCAAATAAATTCGAATTGAAAAAAAAATCTAACGAGTAGTTTCTATTTTGTAGGGATCATTTTTTTACTTTTCCAATAGACTTGCTTGGTTTAAAAAGCGACAACATACTTTATGTGGGCTAGCTAAAAACAAAGTCAGTGAACCCCATATTTTATTCAGATTCTTAATCAGCATCGTTATAAATATCATATGTGAATTCTGGAAAAAATTCTATCGAGTAGCTACACTATAACCACGTCAAGCCCATAACCTAACATTTATTGTACCTTGCACATATAAGCAATATTAATTTTGAATTGTTTTTCACAGTATCACTCCACAAAACTTTTAACATTCGACAAAGGTGACAAAAGTTATTTAAAGCTAATGCATTCACATGCAGAGACAGGAACCGGTGTGCCAGAAGATATAGTCCTCCGGACTCATAGTTCCCCTACAAAAGGAGAAAAGAATAGCGGACTCAATTCAATTGGAATCTTCAAGCAACATTAGTTTCAAGTTTATTTCGTTGTCGTCTATGGAGCCCGGCCCATGGATTGTCGCGTGAATGGTGTGAGCTCATCTTTGCAGTTACTGTCCATTTTCCCTATTCCACTGTGCACAAAGTGATTCAGATAGACTTGACCTGTCATGCGTACTATGTTCTTAACGCATAGGACATGAGAAACTCACGTCGTTGCGAGGAAAGTGCTTAAGGGATTTTCTTGGTAGAAGTCTGTTTAATGGTAGAATATATTATATCAATAACATATGTAATGGTTATTATGATAGAACCATTCAGAAAAATCCGAAATGGTTAATTTATAAAGAGTGGTATGTTGGGTTTAGGCGTATAATGCTAACACGATAGCAAAAAATAACCAGTGATTGTGTGCGATTCAAGAGAGCGCCCATGGACAAACGGTTTAGACCTATACTCTTCGTAGAAGCGACAACCAAGATTATCTTATTTTTCTATAAGGTGGTGTAATTGGTTGACATACGGTACCTGCAAAATATCCGAAACGACCCATTCTAAACAAGGCGTCCAACATGTGTAAAAACCAGCTACTACGCTAAGGTTTCATGCAACACAGTGTGTGGGTAATCACTCATCCATAGCAAGTCATTGATCAGTGATTGGATGGTGCCTGTGAAGTGGGAATCATTTTACATACGATCAAACTTTATGACTGTATCATGTCCACAATGATTCGGTGTTGGGTGTGGCAAAAGGTCGAGGCCCCTTCCCGTTTACAGTGGACAAATGTAGAGATTCAACCATCGTCTTTTAACCTCTGGACTTTTTTCCGAATGGTTTATGGTGGCATATGATATGAGGGGCATGTTTGTTCAGTGGGGTTGTTTTGTTTGTAAACTTCTAAATTCCCATGCTAAAACCTCTATTGAAAATGAAATATCACCAGAAGAAGTGAAAAATCAATTATATGCGTAATGAAATAGCCCAAGTCAAGTCAACGTCGTAAGCGCATTTTAGCTTCATTAACTCTCAAACATTCTAACTATTAATCGTATTTGCTTTAGTGCCGTTACGTCAAGCCACCGGCGCCCCCCCCCGGTCCTTTCCCCCCCCCCTTCGCGGTAACAGTGGGTCAATTACTTGATTTCGCCACGTTTTGGCACAAAGGAAAAACAAAAAAAGCTTTGCACTTTTCCATGTTGACCATGACGTCACTGGAAAGGCCAGATTTTATCTTAGCCGAAACAGGGTGTTGGGAATTCCCGCCACATGTTTTAGTTTTCTGCCTCCTTCCACTAATCGACCGCCTGTTACACATTGCAGATTCTCCTCTGGTGAACCGTGAGTTGACATATTCTACCGCCATAACTGCCACTAGTTCGAATTTTATATGATTTAAAGGTTGACATCAGCGATGCTTCAAATGATGGCGCTCCCTTTTAATTATTTTTCTAACAAAATTGTGTTGTTCTGCAGTAATAATGTTTATGTCATTTTATAGCCATAATCACCATTCTAAGCTTCACGTCGATTTTCGTTTTTCTATTCATACCTTATCTTGTTTGAAATCACGATTTGTCATAATTCTGGATCCGGATGTTTGTATAACACATCTTACGGTATAGTTGTTGTTATACATTAAAACGAAAAAAGATGTGTCCATCTCAACCTTGGAATCGGGCTATTTTATGTGACGTTTTAGTTCTTAGTTAACGATTTATACCAACAACATATTTCTATAAATCTCTTGGTTTACTCGCCTTTTAAATGTTGCCAATCAATTTGTGGAAACATACTATACATATCCTATGGTAATCATAAAGACACAGGCGCGTGACAAACTTTTAACATGACTCTATGCTTACCCATTTTGATTTAACAAATTGTGTAGTCTTTGACATAGCTGGTTTATGGGTAAAGTCATTCCTAGACTCATTATTAGGTTCCTCAGCAAATTTATTGAATCAGCAAGCTGATAAATACACATGGAAGGAAAAAAAATATACAGCATACAAATTTGCACATAAAAAAGTGGGACATCAAGATTACTGTTACTTACTAGATATGAATATAATCAATTAATCCCTACACTGGATAATTAACAATGTTTCAAACAAATATTAGGAATAATGAGTATTATTAAAATTATTGTGTACATTTTCCCACGTTACTCTATGATCGATTTAAAAAGAACAACAAACTCATCGTGGTAATTTAAAATCTGAGTCACGCACCATTGTTGAGCTAAATATACCGAACTTTTGCCAACTTGGATTAGGTGAAAACAACCCACAAGTTGTACTTTTTAAAAGTAAGGTTTACATTTTACCTGGTCATGATCAGAAGAATGATTATCCAAATTGTGCTTTTGTAACCTAATGCTAAGTAATGTTTCTTAACTCGTGGATTTAAGCATTTCATGTGCATTTTCAAAAAGAAAATTAAACAGGAATTTAAAAGAGGATAATCTTGCATTTGTATAGATTTAACTTTATTGGACTGCATTGAGATAAAATTGAACAAAATTGAGGAAAAAAAGGTAGGATTGTCCCAGTTTAGATCCGCTCTTCAAGAATGCTTTGCTCAATTGAGAGTGATGAGGACAATGATAGAAGAGTTGAATTCCAAAAGGACTGAAATACAATGGCTGCTCTGTTGTTTTAAAAATCATTTCAGAGGAAAATTTGACAGTGTCAAGGGTTCAATCCACTTATTAATCCCCGGAATAGTTATGACAATAAAGCTACCTTTTGGAACAACTTTGTGACTTATTTTAACCTCCATATAAAGGCATAACCTCTTTATAAAAATAATAAATAACATAAATTTTGAGTTGATTTCTAAACGGGCCTAAAGACAGAAGAGCTCAGACATTTTATAACTACCATCGACTAATTTAGATGGTGATTGAATAATGTTTTTAAATACTAAGATTGGTGATTTTTTTTAAAATTCTACAATTTCTATGTCATAATTTCATTTAAATATTACATGTGTCAAAAAATAATAACCCTAGAATATGACACAAGGCAGCCATTAGATTTGGGCCTTTGGGAACAAATCAGCTCCTCATGTGTAACTTCAGTTTTGAGTTCAAGGGGGAAATCATGTTGTATCGTTAACTAAGGACTGGGCACATTTTTGAAAATTTGGGAATTTTGGGGTTTGATTGGTTGCGTTGTCTCCATGTGTCCCTTTAACGCCTCTCCACTGAAAATGAGGTTTATTATTTTTTTATCTCCAAATCAAAGAGGTATAGCTAATGCCCGTTACGCAATCAAGGGGGGGGGGGCCGTGTGGGTGCGGTTTGCACCCCCCCCCCCCCAATTTACAAAAGTTTGGTTCCAAAAAAACTTTTTCAAAAAATATTGTTAAAAAAAAAAAATCAAAACAAAAAGTTCTTTTTTGTGATAAAAGGTCCAAAATTTAGAAAGGAAAAGATCGACACGCGAAAAAAGTCCAACTTTTTGGGTGTGATGATGCGATGCTCCTACAAGGCGTCATTTTAGGGAGGTAGGTCCACATTTTTCCTAAAAAGAGGCCATTTTTGCGAAGGACCGGTGTGAAAGAGCAGACTATAGTCGGCGGGGAAGCCCACAGTCCGGGGCTCCATAACGATAAACGGAACTTTAAGCGTGAAACTAAGTTGCGTAAAGATAAAGAGTTCAACTGAAGGATGACCTATTGTTCACCACTTGTTCACGGCACTATGAGTACGCCGGATATATTACTTCTACACGGTGTAAGAAACTGAGTGTCCCCCATGACGCGAGTGTCCTAGCTACCCTAGCATGACAAGTAACGGAATTATAAACCGTGACCTTGTTAAACGAGGCCCTTTGGGTACAGTGATGAAACAAAGGATGCATACAGCACGGCAAGGAGAACACAATGACAGATGGGTGGTCGGACACTTAGAGTTACAAGGGACACTGTATATGATAAAGACCGGTACCCCCCCCACCCCCCCCCCCCCCACCCACCGAAAAAAGATCCCTGCGTACGCATTGCCGGGGGTATGTGTGCTTAAAGACAGCACGTGATTGTTTAAATCGAAAAATAGAAACTACCTTCACATTGTTTTGTGGAAAAATCATCAAGTGTAAGTATCTGAAAACGTACCTGCAAGTTAGACACTGATGTTGAAAACTATCAAGGTATTTTGACGCCAAGTATCAAAACCACAGCATTCTTGCGTGTGAGATTGCGTGAAATATACTGGAGTACCATTTTGTACTAAATAGAGAACATACAATCCTATTTTCCCGTTCAAACTGAAACGGAAAAAAAAAAAGCTATTCTCAATTTTGAGCTGATCCCGATCTTCGGGTTTTGTGTATGAGCAATTGTTCAGTTCCACGGTCCCAAGGGAAACTACTGTGCATAATTTCTGTCCGTTTACGGACAGAAAATACCAAAAATGCGACATTTCTTACGCTGAGGACGAATTTGCATGAACGTAAGCTGGGCACACACGGAGTACTAAGGCTAACGGTTGCGGTCCAGATGGATGATAAAAATATCACATTTTTAGGTAAGTCGGGGGGACGAGGTCGTTGATCACGAAATGCCACTTTAAGGGTACACACCACCATTGCACACGCCAGAGTAGACTTTGTATGTGTAAATTGATAGTCAGATTAATGGGTATGTCTCGATTTACCTCTCGTTTTGGAAATATGGATTTATGAATACCCCCCAAGCGTCGAACATTTTGTAACATATCAAAATTTGCAAATGCATTTACGTTTATATATTTTTAGATATTACTGATTTTGACAGATGCCGTATTTTAGCGGCATTAACTCCGACTTCTTAGCCTCGCATGCGCCTTGGTGTTTATAAGCCGATCCACACTTCGATTTATGCAACTTTCGGTGTGTTCTTTTCAAAATTGTCAGTTCACAGTACTCCGATCTGCTCTAAAAAAAAATCGGGGTCAAACAAATACAGATTACTAGATATTCACCAATTTATACACAAAAGAGGTGACTCAGTCGTGTAAACCTCGGACTGACTTACAGCCGTGTCCACCTGTAATGGGGTGTTTACCCTTTAAGAGGCAATTGACTGTCAGCGGTGGGAAATACTTGTAATTTTCCTGTGGCGAGGCCTTGCTCAGATCATTTTAAAATGTTCCAATTGGCTGTAGATTTTGAGCTATGATAAAAAAGTAAGCTCATTTATGCGCGGAATTCTCCATTTTTAATCATTTTGCGGCGGCTGATATGCGCGATTTCTAATGTTCGTGTTTTTGCCCAAAGCACCAATGAACAAAATAAAAGGCTCTAAAAGCCGGACGTGACTTTAACTTTGTACAAATACAATCTTTCTCTTACTAGAGCTTTAAAAAAATTGTCCTGTCATCTTTATTAGACTATTTTTTTCATTTTTAACACTAAACGAGTAGCTGTACACCTGCTTGCGTTAGTCACTCTGGTACCTATTTTACGCAATATTCGAGTGACATACAACAAAACGCGAAAAGCCTAGGGTGTCAAAACACGACTTCTTAACATGATTTTAGTAGGTTGCCAACGTAACGACAATGCTTTCCAAAACAATTTGAACCAAAAAAACTAATCAGATTTTAACATTGCGCCTTGGGACGGGGTGTTTGTTAATGGGGGGGGGGGGGGGGGGGGTTTTGTCTTGTAGTAAAGCAGACTAGGATAGGCTAAGCTTGTTATAATAGACGAGGCGAATATATCGGGTTAGCCCGCCCTGAATTAGACACGCGGGGATAGTCGGGACCGGGCCAGACTGTGACAGTATCTACTAGGCGAGGCCTATAGCATAGGGCCTGGACATAGGTAAACGAGGCTAAGTTATAGATTAGTCTAGCTAGGCCTAGCCTAGACGAGGCAAGATGGGCTTAGCCTAGCACTAGTCTAGTCAATGCGTGCTCTGTACTTTCAAAAATATCATCAGAACGATGACAATTTTACAAGGCGTGGGCGAGGAGTAGGCCTACGCTGTGGCGCTCTCATCAACAATACTCTTTTGCTCTGTATGCCTCATTCCTAAACTATACACCCTCAGCTACATTTTGACACCAAATTTAAGTCGTCATCAAAATAGTAACCTAGATATGACCCGATAAAAGGACAGCGGGAGGGAAAGACAGCCGTTTGTAAGAATTTGGGTGAACAGTATCCTACATTTTCCCGGAACTATAACGAGGTGTGCACCGGGATTAAACATGATATAAAAAAAAGACGAGGTTTTTGTTTACTGATTGAAATTCTTAATACTAATATAGCTCAGACACAATTATATAACAGAAAACTAAATTACAAGATACCTTTCAGTGAAATCTAAAGGATGCTAGCCGCACGATGAGCCGTTTAGGTAGCTTTCACAAAAAAGGGAAAAAAAAAAAAATACGGTACGGAAGCGGGCTGCGCACCAACTCAGTCTGATAGATTTGTTGATACCTGTGTCTTTTTCTCGCGTAAACTTTGAATACAGAAGAGCGCACGCAAGCCACCCACGGAAACTTATTTTAGGGGAAACCACACCATTGCACGACGATGGACTTTGTATGTAAAATGATAGTCAGATTACTGGCTATGTCTCGAGTTACCTCTCGTTGTGGAAAATACGGATTAGAGTGAATACAAAGAGTAGAAATTTATCATACATACATATCAAAATTTTGACATAGCATTTACGCGTGTGTTAGATTTTTAGAATTTACTGATTTACAGATGGCCGTATTGTAAAGGCTTTCACTTCCGAATTAGCCTCGCATGCGACCTTGTGTGTTTTATACGCCGATCACACTTAGATTTTCTTTCAAATTGTAAGTATACATTCACTCCTATCTGCTCTAAAATAAAATGGGTCAAAACCCAAAATCACAGAAATTATAAGAATATCACAATGTATACACCAAAGAGGTACTACAGTCGTGAAAAACCTCGGACTGATACAGGCCGGTGTTCACTGTACTGGTGGTGTGTACCCTTAACTAAACAAAAGGTTACAATATGGAAGGGGAAAGAAAAAGTGTGGCTTTCGCTGAACGGCAAAAATAAGAAGTGTAATACCCCAAACGATCGGAACAGCCATCTTTAACCCTTTTGACGAGAGTCTAAGGGAGTCTACCTTAGTCCTGGGTTTAAACCAGGTTTAGGCCTACACGCATTGTGAACCATTTTTCTTTTTCAAGATATACTATGAAAGTTGAAAATAACGGGTGGGAAACTCCCCTCATCGATGGGCTGGCAACGGCCCTGTCCATGAGGAATTTTTCTAACCTGTTATAGGAAACCTTTGAGAGAAAGGATCAAGGAAAAAAACGGTCCACTCAGGTAGGACTAACCTTGGTTCAAACCAAGGACTCTAAAGTTAGCCCCTTTCAGAATACCAGCCATGGACGCTTTGAAACAATGCCAAGATGATCAAAAATTTATTAAAACGTCCTCTTGTTGTCGTTAGCAACGTTTTGACATTGGGATCATTACACACAAATACACCAACACCTATTTTTTTTTAACTGAGACTTGCTGCCAATGGCCAGGATGGAAGCCGCAGTAGACATAAACTCTACACAAATCTATATCAGAAATGGTCGTGCTTCAGGCATCGACAACGTTTTTTGGTACTAAAATAACTATAACCTTTTGGCTTAAAATTAAACTATACCCTCTGTGATTACAGCGTTGGCCCTTTAGCATTCCCTGTTTTTCCCCTTACGTTTCCACAGATATCCTTGAAAAACAAGTCTATGTTGTAAATATTTCCGTTGTCGATTCTGATGTTGTGCTTCGTGCTATAAGGAAATATTTTTTGACATTGGGGCAATCTACACGGCCAAGCGCAGATCAAGATCGGATCCCGTTTACCGTAGACCAGTTTTGGCGTCTCCACGGGCAACAGCAAACTGATCCAGATCCTGCCACACGCGTACATAGTGTGTCCGATTGGTTTGGGCTCGTGCACTTTCATAGGGTACTTTTAGGTTACGCGTAAAGTTTTCCTCGATCGCCAAGGTTAAGAGTAGCATGTACACTTCACGTCGAAAGGTTGCCGTACTTTCGCACTCACTGGACGTGTAGAATTCTTAAAGGAAATAATGTCAAGTTTTTGTCCAGCTCAGTTGGAATACATTCATAAAATATATGTACATGCATCACGAATTCCCGAAAAAATAAGACAATTGATGTAAAATTAACAAAATAGAGGCATTTTTAAATTTTTGATTTTTGAAATAACGAAGAGAGAAAAACGGGCGGATTTTTTCGCCACCCAACGGGGGGGGGGGCTTCATTGATCAAAAGCGCCCAATTTTGCTCTCCTCGTGACGTCAAAGTGAGACAAAAAATCGTGTTGACTCGAATTGTTATTGCGGACACGTGTAGTATTGAGGATTAATGAAAGTAATAATAAAATTTGTTGAAAATAAGTTACAGAATGACATTGTTGTTTCATTTCGTGGTGTTTAATTATTATTGAAGTGGCAACACTTGCGATATGATGGGCACAACGACGTAAATTATGAATTGTATCCTTTGACGTCACCATTTGCCTGCGATGTGGATTTGTCGGAATCGTTTCGTAAGCTATTGGGCGGAAAATTAAAAGGGCCAAATACTCAACACGGTGGACATTTTCAACTGATTTTGATTTCTATGAATCTAAGTAATAAGCTTTCCACCTACCAACTTTTCCAAATATTCAGATCATGGGACATATTCCTTTAAACGGTCTCACGCGATCTGGATCTCAGATCTGGATCTTGGTGATGCGATCGGATCTGGAACTGCGCTCCGTGTAGATTGCCCCAGTGTCCCATAGAATTTCTTACAGAGATACAATCTAAAATATTGATGTAAAAAATCAATTGTTGTTTAGGTAAGTATGGGACGAGGATTTGGATCACAAAATGCTCCCTTTAGCCCTCTTTAATATCAAATAGACCATTAATTTAACACATAACGTGAGCTGAGAAATGAAATGCGTTCTAACTGACATTTGGTCATTGAGATTGTAAGTTTAATAGTAACAAACAAAAACAATATGGACCTTTAAAAACAGATTAAACATTGGAAACTAAACAAAATTCATATGAATTTTTAAGCTTGGCAAAAGGCAATGTAAATTTAATTAAGATATATATATAATCGAGGTTAGATATTATATATATATATATATATATAATAGATATATTATATATATATATATATATATATTATTATAGATATATTCGCGCTGGGCGGGAAAAACTAATGTAATCAGAGGTCAAAATGCAAAACCAAAATGTAAAAGTGGGCCCAGGCTAAAACATCATAGGCATTTGTCAATCGGGTTCTAGTTCAAATTTCAAGCGAATATGATAGGAAATCAATTCCTATGATTCAGTTATAGAGCAAATGATTATCAATTATATCTAGAAGGAAAAATTCTTCTTGTGCAAGGGCATTACAGCCAAATTATTCGGGTTTGGTGTCTCCGACAATGTTAATATATGAGGTGTTGTCAGGTTAACGTTGTGGGGGCGGAGACCAGCCAGGATGAGCAAATTCGTGTAAACGGAGGATCTGACTGACTCGTGCCGTATGAAAGTGTTGCCTATGCCAATAATTTATCTTGGACCAATGCACAGAAACCACCATGTTTAGCCTACTCTTGAAAGTTTACGCTGGTCGGGCCTAGCGTGATCGCGGCAAGGAAAAGGGATTGTTACGGGGTCTATATCGTTTACTATTATAAAGAAATTTTACAAGAATAAGCTCTTAAATACAATTACAAAAACGTCAAGTACCAAGCACCACTTTGAAATTTAGGACAGAGATTAAAGTTATAATATGTGATCGGCCATCATAAATTGGTCAGTTGGGCGTCATATGGGTGCATATTTTGCAACACTGTCAGGCTGGCCCGATTCGATCCCAAAACCGGTTCGAGCCATCCAATTCGGATTCAATATCAATTCGGTCCCAGGCAGTTC
>JAMKCH010082694.1:0-21164 GCA_023653785.1 Ophioderma brevispina | reverse complement strand
TATCCACACGTCATTGGGTACTCTTTTCCCAGTTGTCGCACCAACAATGCACAAACCAAGTACTTTTTCTTTCTCTTGATACCTCTTCCCTTGTTCGATGTTTATTTGTAGACCTACCAACAATTTTCTTTGTGCTTGGGGGCGGTGCTTGGACGAAATGAACATGCAGGCTGCTTCTTTTTCTTGCCTGCATATCACTAATAGTAGAATGGTTGGATAGATCCTTCCCATTATCCATTGCGGTCATTTTAGACAGGGCATTTACCGTTTTTTTTGCCTGACATTTTTCTTGTGCTGAATCGACCGTTCCTGCCACCCTTCGCAATGCGATCCACTCCCAAAACCAATTCTCTTTGCAGCACTTTGGACATAGAAACATGCACCTTGTGTAAAAAGAACGTTTTCACACCCTTTTTCCTTGCCAACCAAACTGTGTGAATCTGCATATCCCCGTTGAAAGCTTTACAGTGGGACCATTTCTCTTTCTACATTGTTTTGCATACGTAGGTTATCTTGGATTCAGATGATGTAGAAGAGGCCCACGCAAAATAGTCTTAGCACTTGTATTAATTGCTGCTTGGCGTTTAACCCCTCGTCTGCCATGGCACTTTTATAGCTTTGGATGTACCATCCAGACCTCACATGGTCCTTTTATACCGACGGCCCGACTCCAAAAAAGACCAGCTGCTTGCATAGCCAAACATACGTTGTAGTTCTGCTGTGAGTGAGAAAATGTTTTGGTTGCGGCCCCCAGTGTTGAGATAAACTGGGATGTCAGTGAATTTGGTCCATAATGAACATACTCAACCTCATCGGGCCACAACTTCCTTCCTCTTAGGCATGACTTGCTGTGTGACTGCAAGCAACTGTGTCCACTGTGTGAGACATCGAGTTAGAAACGGCTATAAAACTAGCATGCTCCAGTTGCACGGAATCAATTTTGGACTCTTTGTTACTATGGTACTAAATGCAATTGGATGAAGTGTTACGGCTGATTGATTCCAGTATGCACGCGGATCTCATTCATCTTGGAACAAAATGTATATTCCTACGAAAAATCCCCATTTGTAGAATTATGTGATTTCTTGGTAGATGACCTTTCAAAGCGAACAACTCTTGATATTGGCACTTTCACTCAAAATATGTGGATGCTCTGAATTGTTTCTATTTCCTTGGTAAAATGGGTTGCCGAACTCTTGATCCCGTCATGCGCATGCGCGTCCAACTCATCCTTCTTACAGGATTTGCAGTAACGACGCACACGCCATTCTTTCGATCGCCATTATCTACTTTTCTTTGAGCTTTGTAGCAGCTCGTGAACCATCTGAGATTTGATAAAATCATCTGGATTGTAATTGACAATACCTGTAATCCTCCCTTCACATCTTCAATTTCACAAGAGCAACATTCTGATGCTTCTTACACAAGCTAGAGTTGCTTGGCAGTAATTTCACAAGTTTTAATGTGGGGACACAATTGCCGACAATACAGTGAACGTCGTGAGCTTATCGGTTTGAGTCCGGTCGATTTTCATTCAGCCAGGTATTTGGCATGAAATGAAGGTAGTACATAGTTATTCAGGCCCCGTGCTGTACTTTTTTTTTGCCATTTGTCCTGTGAGAGTCACGTCTGCCAGGCAGGGCACATGAGTATCGTCGCGTTCTAGATAAAATTCTTAACAATGCGTGAATGATGCATGTGAACTACATAAATAAGTTTCCCTATGACAAAATTTACTTGATTGGAACGATGACGCAACGGTTTTTCTAGCTATACCAACAGACGCACCAGTGAGAGCTTTCTTGCAAAATCTGTCAACCCTCTTGGTACCCCTCTTAGACCACTCTGCCTCCCCGCCGACTATTCTGCTAACCATGCTTGAGACTTTCTTCGTCTTGACTTGCATTGATGTGCATCGGTGTAGTCTATCTCACTCCCAAACAAACCGCCCGACGGTACTACGCGTGGAGCAAAGACCTGGCATTGAGATTTGGACTGGTTTTTTGACCTGGGTCTAGCACTTGGGTATGATTTTGTAGTTTCCAAATATTGTTTTGCAAGGAGTATGTTGTATCCTTGCAGGTGTTGTCTCGCTTGCCTTCACAGTATCTTTATCTCACGCCTTGTTCTGTAACCGATGACGTTGTGGGATACGTTTTGTCCGCAATATGAAGTCAACTATAAGCTGAGAACACTTGGGTGTCATTCTGCATTTTCATCAGCTTCTGGATGTATATTTGCTTTCATCCAGTAGGCATGCTTTAGATCTACTTTCGCCTGTAATGATTCTTGCGCCTGAAAATTGGTTATTATATTTTCTTTTTTCAGTTCTGGTGTTAAGCTGCGAGGCGGGAATGAAAGGGTTATGAAATATTTTACTCTTGCCACATCAGAATTTAAGTAAGTCTTTCCAAGCTGTAGGCCTTTTGAATATCCGCTCGTGATTTCACCATTTTAACAGATATTTTATCGTAACTAAAAAAGACCCAAATGAATGGTAGATTTGGACTTGACTTTATATTGACAGATTTAGCTAGGACCCTACTAGACTACGGGCTACCATGACCCCCAGACACCCCCACCCCCCCCCCCCCCCCCCCCCCCCCCCCCCAGGGGGATGTTGGAGACAACCATTTGTGAAGCTTATAACATTAAGCCACTGAATTCAGGTTGTCTGCAAAAATCACCACCCTGGGTTATTTAAACGGTGAGGGCGCTTTCAAAATGGCTGCCAAAATGCAAACCCCCCACTTTGGGAGAGACCATAGTACCAACAATGCCTAGCACCAAACGCATACCAACTATGCAGGACATCTTCCATACAGTGTGAAGAGAGACGCAGAAGTACATTTTCGGGTATAGGGATTTGTACACACTTATGATTTCTCAGCTCATAATTTTGCAGTGACATTAAACCTCACAAGAATAAACAAGCTTATCGTTAAAGTCTGATTCCTTAGCTTCTTACATGCCAAATTCATTTAGTAACACGTCACTGTTAAAGGTACCTGTTCCAGTATTTTAACATGTAATCCTAATCAAAAAGCAATGGCGATGATCATTTACAGATTTATTTTTTATCTAGTTTCAGTCCTCGATATTGGTTGAGGAATTCCGTTCATAAATAAACTAGAAGATCGATTCTTAGATTCTAAGCTTTCGGATGATACTTATTTGTCCCAAAACATCTTCCAAAACCAATAGGTACCTTTGCTCAACCCACCCATACGTTTAGATGTAATCATACAATGCATAATATGTCACGGGGCACGGTAATTAATAGGTTGTAATGGGATAGTAAGATAGAGGGCGCTCTCTAGGGTAAAAGCTATCATCAGACTTGTTTGGAAGTGCTAATGATAGTGTTTTTAAAAAACCACTAAAAAATTTCCGTTCAAACAAGTAAAAAAATAGAGCTTAACTCTCAAAATCAAAAAGAAACCACAAAGCGAACACAGGCAAAGCTTAATTAAGGCATATTTTAAAAAAAAAAAAAAAGAAAGTTTTAATATCATACCTTCTGATATGATTTCACTTGGTCAAAAATGGAAATTCAATTTTTTCGGTTCAATATAAAATTTGAAAAAGGGCCATTTAACGATGTTGTTTCGCTCACTTAAGGCCATTTTCGTGCTTAGCCCAGGCTACTTAAGAGATTGCACCAAGTGGTGCTTTTACTAAATCAAGAAAACTACGTCCTACATTGCCCGTTGGGAAGCCAACATGAGTCCTTCAAAACGCATGAAAATGAAACTGGCCACTTTGGCCACCGTGCTCATTAGTTGCGAGTGAGGAGGGCACTCGCGGACCCAGGCAAATAGTTCCGGTGAAAAATATGGATACTCTCATCAAAGTATATCATTCCAAAACGCTGTCTTCATAATGTCATATATAGCCTTATTGTTGATTGAGCAAATAAAACTCGGCGTAAAAAAAAATGTAGCTGAGAGTGAGTAGATTACGAATATATGTGTAAACTTGAGACACAAATTGATTTGATGGAAAAAAAAGAGGGCGGTCGTCAGAATTCGTAATGAGCTCTCACGAGATTGATGAAAGTACGGAAAAACACACATTGCTTCGAATAGACAATCTTTAGGAGCTAGCTAAATATCGCCTTGGCGATATCATCAGCAGTTTTTGCCGCTTCTGTAGCCATTTTGCAGAGGATTAAATTGTGCCAGAAGAGCACCCGAAGCATAGTTCAAGATTAAAGTGTGTTTGGAAATCGGAGGGTATTGTGCTTCGGAAAATCCATGGTGCAAAATTGGCTATTTGCCTTGCTTTTATGATTGACGATTTTGTGTGCTAAAAATGACACTTGGTTTTCTATTGAGATAATGATGCCAGAAGGCAAGCAGGTCAGTTCATCTCCATTGCACGTGAATGTATGCATTATGACCACGTGATGAAACTGTGTCCTTGAGTATGGGAACATGGCCTGTATGTGTAAAGCTATTGGTCAAACAATCCGCGTCAGCTAAAGTAAACAAATAATCTTTTATTGCAAATTGGCACAAATGGGCTTGGCAAAATAAAGAGATGAAACATTTCGCATTTCCGTTCAGGACATCGTATTATAACATACACGTACACGTGAGCCTCACCTCTGACCCAAACCCTAATGCGTAATCATAAGCCGCAACTATTCTTAACCATAAGTTAACCAAAACTCTTAACACTGACCCTCTTCTCTAACCCGAACTCCTAAAATCTATTCTTTTAAAACTGTAACCCTAACCATGTAGTTCTAGCCGCAGCCTGACGTGTTGCGAGAGAGTGCGCGCGCGAGAGAGAGGAACACGGGTGTGCGTGTGAAACACGAGTGGTGCGTGTGCTTGCCGTGCGGTGTGTGCGCTATGCACGTAAGTGTGTGTGTGTGTGTAGAGTGTGAATGAGCTGCCTCAATCTAGAAAGCTGTCCCAAACCGAATGGGTTGAGTGTGTATTATGTGAGTGCGCTTTGTGTATGTTGTGTGTGTTTCAAGTGCGCGTGGCTGTGTTTGTGCGCGTGTGATTGTGTGATGTGAGTGGTGGGGAGTGTATGTGAGTCTGTAGGTGGGGTGTGTGAAGATGTGCGTGCCTGTGATTGTATTGTGAGCTGGTGGAGGGGAGGTATGGTTTATGTCTCGTTGTATGTAAGTGTTGTGAGTGTGTTTGTGGAGTGTGTGGTCTGTAGGTGGTGGTTAGATTGCTGTAGTGTACGCTGTGCACATGTTGTGCGCACACGCGTGCATGTGTGCGGCCTGTGTTAGATGATTGAATGTGCATGAGCATGTTGGTTGGACTACGTGCCGTGTTTGTGCGTGTGAATGTGGGTGTGTGTTGTGCGGGTCCTGTGTCTGAGGTTTTGTCGTAAGGTGCCGTTATGTGACTGTGTGCGTGTGTGTGAGATTGTGTTTTGGTGAGATGTGTGAGATTGGTTGCATGTGCGTGCTGTGCACGTGGGGTGTCTCGTTCATGTGCGTTTGTATGTGCGTTGTGGGTTCTGTGTTTGTATGTGCCCGTGCGATATAATTGTGTTATGTAGGAGGTGTGTGGGTGAAGAAATTATGTCTGTGGGTGCACGTGTGGGTTTGTATGTGCTTGTTTGTGGGTTGTATGTGGTGTTTGTTTGTTTGTGTGGTGTGAGTGAGTTTAGGGCGGTAGGGTGCGTGTGCATAGATAGATGCATGTGCGTGCGCATGTGGTTGACTAAGTGCACGTGTTTTGTGCGTGACGTGAATGTGGGTGGGTTGTGCGTGGTGATTGTTTTTGTCTATAGGTGCGTTTGTGATGGTGTGCGTGTGTGTGAGTTCATGTTACTTTAGGTGCGTGGGTGAGATTGCAGTTGCTGTGTGCACGTGTGGTGTGTGTCTCGTTCACGTTTGCGTTTGATGTGCGTGTTCTTGTTTGTATGTGCAGTGCGATTAAATTGTGTTTATGTCGGTAGGTGCGTGTGTGAATCATTCGTGGTGCACGTGTGGCTGGATGTGCGTGTGTGTGTGTCTGGGTTTGTATGTGCGTGTTGTTGGGTGTGCGTGAGTGCGTTTATGTCTGGAGGGTGCGTGTGCTAGATAGATTAAATGTGCGTGAGCATTGTGGTTGACTGCGTGCACGTGTGTTGGTGCGTGTGTGAATGTGGGTGTGTGTTGTTGATTGTGTTATGTCTGTAGGTGCGTTGTGATGTGTGTAGTTAATGTCTGTAGGTGCGCTTGTGTGATATTGCTTGCATGTGCGTGCGCGGCACGTGTGGTTGTGTCGGTGCACGTGCGTTTGTATGTGTAGTGTGTGAGATGTATGTGCATGATGTGCAAGTGCGGTTGTATGCGTGCATGTGGGTTTGTGTCCGTTGTGCGTTTATGTCGTTATGTAGGTGCGTGTGTGATTGTGTTTATGTCTGTGAGTGAGTGTGTGATTGTGTGGTGTTCATGGTCTGTAGGTGCGTGTGTGAGTGTGGTTGTATGTGCGTGACGGTACAGTGTCGTAGTCCGTGCACGTGCGTTTGTATGTGCGTGTTTCTGTATGTGTGTGTACGTGCGCGTGTGTGCGCGTGCGATATAAGTGTGTTTATGTTCTGTAGAGTGAGTGTGTGTGAATTCATGTATGTAGGTGCGTGGTGAAATTGAAATTTATGTGCATTGCTGTGCACCGTGTTGGTGTCTGCATGATGGGGTTTGTATGTGCATGTTTGTTTAAGTGTTTGTGCGTATGTGCGTTATGTCTGTAGGTGCGTGTGTGTTAGATAGCTGCATGTGAGTTGTGCGATTGTGGGTTGCCTGTGTGCACGTTGTTGTTGGTGTGTTTGTATTTATGTGTGTTTTATGTGCGGTGTGATGTGGTGTGTCTGGAGGTATGGTGTTGTATGTGCACGCGCGATCGTGGAGCGCCGCAGGGAGAGCTGGGAATGATGTGAAACGACCTAAATCTAGAAAACGGTCCCCACACCGAGGGGACTTACATGGCGTGTGTGTGTAGATCGTATGTGCGATGTTGTGTGTGCTGTGTGTATGTTTGTCCGCGAGTGTGTGATTGTGTATGTGCCTGTGATGGCAAGGTGAGTTTTGCGGTGCGGTGTGTTATTGTACGCGACGTGTGCGATGTTGTTTGTGCGTGGATTGGGAGCGTTGTTTATTTCTGTATGTGCGTGTGGCCGTGTGAGCGCGCGTGTGTGAGTTGTGTGTGGTGTGTGTGTGAATTATGTCTTTAGGTGGCACGTGTGTTAGTGATGTACGTTTGTTACGTTTGTATGTGCGTCTTGTGTGTGCGTCTGTAGGTGCGCACCTGTGTATGTAATAGGTGCGTTGTGTGTTGTGTGTGTTTGCGTGCCACCTAATTTCTCCACAGGTCACTCACCACTCTCTTTCTGTCTAATCTCACCCCTCCCTTATGCATATCATCATCTATAGATCACCACGCATGCGAGCCCTTCCCGCCAACGACCGCCCTCATTACCTAAGCGCCTGCTTTTCTTCCTCCTTCCTCTCCCAACCCTATTAATGTCGCTTCCACCGTGCGAATGAGCTGGCCTGAATCTATATGTCCCAAACCGACTGAGATTGAGATAATTTAAGGAAAGGTGTCCGACAAGGGACTGGAATATACACCGACATTCATGAGCAGTTAGACCCCTGAATTTCTGAATTTGAAACCTCAAAAAAACACGCACACACACGTCCACTGGTGATCCAGTTGCCCTGACCGTTATCTTTCATTTACAAACTATTGCAGGACTTTCAATCATACAAGTGTGAGAGCAGCACGCAAGAAGCACATTTTCGGGGTGGGGTAGGGATTTTGTACACACTAGTGATTTCCTCAGCTCATCATTTTGCCGTTGACATTAACCCTACAAGATAAACAAGCTTATTTTAAAGTCTGATCCTTAGTTTTAAAATGCAAATTCATGTAGTAAAACGTCACTTTTACATAGGTACCTGACCAGTATTTTAACATGTAACCCTAATCAAAAAGCAATGGGAATCAATTGAAGATTGATCATAGTTTCAGTACTTGATATTGTCGTTGAGGGAATTCCGTCATAACATATAAAATAGACTGATTGATTTCTTAGATTCTTAGCTTTCGTAGGATACCTTATTGTCCCAAAACATCTCCAAAACCAATAGGTATACCTTTGCTCCAAACCACAATACGTTTAGATGGTAAGGATACAATGCGTAAGATGTCCCGGGCACTGTAATAATAGTTTGTAATGGATAGTCATATGATAAGAGGGCGCTCTAAGGGTAAAAGCTATCATCAGACTTGTTGAAGTGTAAGATAGTGTAAAAAACACTAAACATTTACGTTACACCCAATTAAAAAAATAGAGCTTAACTCTCAGAATCAAAAAGAAGGAAACCCCCCAAAGCAAACACAGGACAAAGCTTAATTAAGCATTAAAAAAAAAAGAAGTTTAATATCATACCTTCTGATTGATTTCACTGGTCAAAATTGAAATTCAATTTTTTTGGTCCATATAAAATTTTGAGAAAAGCATTTTAAAAGATGTATGTTTCGCTCACTAGGGCCATTTCGTGCTAGGCCCAGGTACTTAAGAGAGAGAATTGCAAACTGGCTTTACTAAATCAAGAAACGTACGTCTACATTGCCTGCTTGGGAATATCCCCCCCCCCCCCCCAAAGGAGTCCTTCAACACCCATGAAACTGGCCGCTTTGGCCACGTGTCATTAGTTGCGAGTGGGAGGAGGGGGCTCGCGACCCAGGGCTAAAATAGTTCCGGTGTGAAAATATGGGATACCTCTCACTCAAAGTAAATTCATTCACGATGTCTCATAATGTCATATATCGCTTATTTGTTTGGATGACGAAATAAAATCGGCGTGTAAAAAATGTAGCTGAGAGTGAGTAGATTACGAATATATGTGTAAACTTGAGACACAAAGTGCTTTTTGATGGGAAAATAGGGCGGTCGGTGCACGCCTCGTAATGAGCTCTCACGGAGATTGATTGAAGTAGGAACACACCATTGCTTCGAAATAGGACAATCTTTTGAGCTAATATATGCATTGGCGATTATCAATCAGCAGTTTTTGCGCTATGGAGCACATTTGCAGAATGATGTAATGTTGCCACGAGAGCACCAAGAAGCAAGGTCAAAGTTATAAGTTGTGTTTTGAAACTTCGGCAGGGTATTGTGCTTCGGGAAATGCCATGGTTTGCAAAACTTCGGGCTATTTGCTTTTCTTTTATTATTGACGATTTGTGCTAAAAATTGACCCTGGTTTTCTGATGAGATTAATGTGCCCAAGAAGGCAAGCAAGGTCGTTCAGTTCATCTCATTGCACGTGATATGTATGCATTTATGACCAGGAACTGTTGTCCTTGAGTAGGAGAACATGGCCTGTATGTTGTAAGGCTATTGACAAACAATCCGGTCAGCTAAAGTAAACAAATATCTTTTATGCAAATTGGACACATGGGCTTGGGCAAATCAAGAGTGAACATTTCGCATTTCCGTTATATGCATCGTATTTATAACATACACGTTACACGTGAGCCCTAACCTATGACCCCAACCATATGCGTAAATCATAAGCGACACATTCTTAACCATAAGTTAACCAAAACTTCTGAACACTGACCCTCAGTCTTAACCCTAAATCCTAAATCTAATTCTTTAAACTGTTAACCCTAACCATGTAGTTCTAGCCGCAGCCCTTGACGTGTGTGCGAAGAGAGTGCGCGCGCGAGAGAACACGGGTGGTGCGTGTGAACACGGAGTGGTGGTGTTGCACGTGAGTGTTGTGTGTCGAGATCACGTACGCGGGTGTTGTGTGTGGTGTAGAGGTGAATGAGCTGCATCAATCTAGAAAGCGTGTCCCCAACCGACTGGTTTAGGTGTGTATTTAGGGCGTGCGCTTGGTGTATGTTTTGTGTGTGTTTTCAAGTGCGCGTGGCTGTGTTTGGTGCGTGTGTGATGTGAGTGTGTGGGGGAGTGTATGTGTTTATGTTGTAGTGTGGGGGGTGGGCAGATTGTGGTGGGTGATTGTGAGTGTCTGTGGGGAGTTTAGTGTTTATGTCTGTTGTATGTACGTTGTTTGTGAGTGTGTTTGTGAGTGTGTGTCTGTAGGTGGTGTGTTTAGATTGCTTGTATGTACGTGCTGTGGAATGTGGGTTGTCTGCGTGCAGTCTGTGAGTGTTAGATTGCTGAATGTGCATGCGCATGTGGTTGACTACGTGCACGTGTTTGTGCGTGCGTGAATGTGGGTGTGTGTTTGTGCTGTGTGTGATTGTTTTGTCTGTAGGTGCGTATGTGATGGTGTGCGTTGTTGTGTGTGTTAGTCATGTCTTTCTTTAGGTGCGTGGGTGAGATTGCTTGCATGTGAGGTATGTGCAAGTGGGGGTTGTCTTCGTTCACGTCCGTTTGGAATGTGCGTTGTTTCGGTGTTTGTAGGTGCCCAAGTGCGTTATAATTGTGTTTATGTCTGTAGGTGTGTTGTGACTTCATGTTGTGGGTGACACGTGGGCTTTGTATGTGCGTGTTTGTGCTGTGGGTTTGTATGTGCGTGTTTGTGTGTGGTGCGTGAGTGCGGTTATGCCGTTGTAGGGTGCGTGTGCTAGAGAGCTTGCATGTGCCGTGCGCATGTGGTGACTACGTGCACGTGTTTGTGCGTCGCGTGAATGTGGGTGTGTGTTGGTGAGTGAGTGTGTGATTGTTTTTGTCAGAGGTTGCAGTATGTGATGTGTGCGTGTGTGTGCGTTCATTGTCTTTAGGTGCGGTGTTGAGAATTGCTTATGTGCGTGGTGTGCAGTGGTGGGTGTTGTCTTAGTTCACCGTGCAGGGTGTATGTGCGTGTTCTGTGTTGGTATGTGAACGTGCGATTATAATTGGGTTTATGTCTGTAGGTGCGCCTCCTTGTGTGAATTCTGTCTGTGGGTGCACGGGGCTTGTATGGGCGGTGGTTGTGTCTGGGTTTGTATGTGCGTGTTTGTTGTGAGTGAGTGCGTTTATGTCTGTAGGTGCGTGTTGCTAGATAGATTACATGTGCGTGCGCGTGTGCGCCATGTGGTGACTGCGTGCACGGTGTTTGTGCGTGTGTGAATGTGGGTGTGTGTTTGTGATTGTGTTTATGTCTGTAGGTGCGTGTGTGATGTGTGAGTTCCTGGTCTGTAGGGGCGTGTGTGAGATCGCTTGCATGTGCGTGATGTGCACGTGTGGTTGTGTCAGTGCAGATGGTTGTATGTGTGCGTGTGAGATTTATGTGGAATTTGGGGGCGTGCACGGCGGTTGTCTGCGTGCAGGGGGTTGTTGGTCAGTGTGTGCGGTTATGTCTGTAGGTGCGTGTGTGATTGGGTTTGTATGTCGGTGAGTGTGTGATTGTGTGTGTGTCATGTCTGTAGGTGGTGTGTGTGAGAGTGCTTGTATGTGCGTGCTGTACAGGTGTCGTCTCCGTGCACGTGTGTTTGTATGTGCTTGTTCGTGTGTTTGTACGTGCGCGGTGTGCGCGTGCGATATGTTTCAAGTGTTGTTTTGTCTGTAGGTGCGTTGTGCGATTTCATGTCTGGAGGTGCGTGTGTGTGAAATTTTAGTGAATGTGTGCACGTTGTGGTGTCTGCCATGCAGTGGGTTTGTATGTGCATGTTTGTTTAAGTGTTGGCGTTAGTGCGTTCATGTCTGTAGGTGAGTGTGTGTGATTGCTGCACATGTGCGTGTTGGGCTTTGGTTGCCTGTGTGCACGTGTTTTGTGTGTGTGTTGTGTATGTATGTGTGTTTATGTGCGGTTGTGATTGTGGTGTGTGTATGGTGTGGGGATGTGCACGCGCGATCGTGCGCGCCGCAGTGGAGCGTGTGCATGAGAACTGACCTAAATCTAGAAAAAGTGTCCCACACGACTGGGGACGTACATGTGGTGTGTGGATATCTGTAGTGCGAATGATTGTGTGTGCTTTGTTGTTGTTTGTACGCGCGTTGTGATTGTGTATGTGCCTGTGATGTGCAAGTGTGAGTTGCGCGTGCGTTGTTGTATGTACGCGTACGGGTGCGATTGTGTGTGTGCGGATTGGGAGCGTTTGTATTTATGTATGTGCGTGTGTAAGTGTGACGCGCGCGGGGTGTGGTTGTGATGTGATGTGTTGTGTGGGTGTGTGTGAATTTATGTTCTTTATGTGCACGTGTGTTAGTGTGTACGTTTGTTACGTTGTATGTGCGCTAGGTGTGGTCTGTTATGTGCGCCTGTGTATGTATGTGCGTGTGGTGTGTTGTGTTTGCGTGGCGTGCGCAATGGAGCTGGCCTGGCTGAATCTAATGTCCCACACCGAATGAGATATTTAAGGAAATGTGTACTACAAGTGACTGGAAATACACCTAATTCATGAGCAGTTAGCCCTTGAATGGGAAAACTCAAAAACAACACGCCCACACACGTCACTTTGATCCAGTTGCCCTGACGTTATCTTCATTACAAAACTATTGCAGGAAATCTCCATACAAGTGTGAGAGAAGCACGCAAAGAAAAGAAGACATTTTCGGGGATAGGGATTGGGTACACACTAGTGATTTCCTCAGTTCATAATTTTGCCGTGACAATAAATCTCACAAGATACCCCAAACAAGCTTATGTTAAAGTCTGATTCCTTTAGCTTTCTTAAAACATGGCCAAAATTTCATGTCGTAACACTCACTTTAATTAGTACCTGTACCAGTATTTTACAGTAATCTTAATCAAAAAGCAATGGCGATATACATTGACAGATTTTTATCTAGTTTCAAGTCCTTGATATTTGTCGTTGGGAATTCCTTTCATAAATATAAAATAGACTGCATCGATTTTCTTAGAATCTGAGCTTTCGGATGATACCTTTATTGTCCCAAAAACATCTCCAAAAACCAAATAGGTACTTTGCTCCAAACCACCATACGTTAGATTGTAAGCATACAATGCATAATATTGTCCCAGGGCACGTGGTTGGTAATATAATAATAGTTTGATATGGAAAACATCACAGGGCACTTGAGTTTGGTACCAATAGATAGCTATGGTCCTCCTATTTCCATTGATACCAAAAACGAAGTACAAAACATGCCTAGCATTACTTCACAATGACGTCATAAAGTTTGCATGTTAGCAAAATGTAATTGCAATAAGACACACATAGGGAAAAATTCAATTTTAGCCAAAATGTTAGGACATTCCAATTTTTCATGCGGTTTTGGCTCTACTTGATGAGGAAAATGACCAGTTTTATAAAAACTGAGAGCATTTTAGTGCTATAAGAATGTTTTTTGAGTCGCTAAAATTGGAAATATCAATTTTCCCCCCTAATCAGTACATGTATTTTCTACTTTCCTCAACATATGCGTATAGTGAAGTCATAATGGCGATGTTGCACTGTTGTGATACCAATGAAAGAAGAAAACCCTAAGCTACCCTGTGTACCAAATTACAGGAATCGGATGTTCAGTAAGAAAATACGGGGGGAGGGGTCGGGGGTACAGTCAAAACGTGACAAGTATATCGATGCCTTACTAAGCCTTGGAAGATAGACTGATGTGCCAGGAGGACTCGGATGAGAGATTTTTGTTGAGATGAACATCCAGGAGCCAATTATCAAGCCCTGAGTTGGTACCAGGCAGATGTGCAGAGCCAGAAATTCTTCCACCAGATGATCATGGTTGGAAGTTTAAATGATGGTGCACTAGATAAACGTGGCCATCAGGAGAATTCATCTTATCATATCCAAAACACAGGGTTTATCAAAGGTGATCTAGCAGAGGAAGGTACAATCTGGCTGGGGCTTCACCTGAAATGGCTGACAGGCTTGTCTGTACATTGGTGCACCAACATTGGGCAGACCAAGAGATGATCCAGTGTCCTGATCTGCTTTCGGGTAGACTCGCTTATGCAAGGAAACCTTTGATCGGCAGATTTGGATTTCAATCAGCTGAGACACCGCAACTCAGCCCACGAAAAGCAAGCCCCAGGCGGAAGATGCTCATCAGGCTCAATACAATAGATCACTTGGTTGACAGCAAAGTCTTTCTTTCACAAGCCAATTCCCCCAAACTCCTTAGAGACTATTCAAAGGAACAGGACGGCTAAGAAACTACCCCGGACCCTAAGGCAGTCAGCAGCCGGGGCCTCTGTCCAAAAACAGGGCGCTCCATACCAGTTACTTGGAGCTATGATCATGCATGCTACATTGTGCATGGATAAGTTGTCTGCTGGAGATGGCGAAGACATCCCGTAACAAGCCGGCAGGAGGAATCCAAACGACGGGTCAGTTCTGGGCTTAACCCCTTCCTACAGGGGCCCCAAGCATACTCCACACATTGAGCAGCACAGGGCAAGCGCCGTCGATCTCAGGGCATTACGGGCATACAGGGTAATGGGGAAAAAGCCCCTTGTTGGGGTCAGGGGGCAGAGACCCTGAAGCTCTTGAGTTTAACATGTTCGAGTGCTTTCGGAGAAGGGTTATGTCCTTTATCTTGAAGAAGATGAAATATGCTGAACTTTGCGGGGGGCACGGGGCGGAGCCACCAGAAGCTCTTGGGTTTTAGCATGTTTCAGCGCATTCTGCTTCAGCGAGAGCTCTCGGTTATCTCACAACCATGAAGCTGATGAACTATACAGCCCCTGGCGGGTCCCGGGTTCGGAGGGCCCGTGGAACCTTGAGTTAACTAGCATGTTTGAGTGCCTTTGGAGAGAGGTCAGTAATATCTCATTATTTGAGCAGAGAACTATACTGCCATGGGGGTGGTCAAGGTGACGGAAACCCCAGAACCTCTCAGTTTTAGTATGTTTGATTGAGTGCCTGCGGAGAGATCGCAGTTATCTCATTATCGTTGAATATACTGCCTGTGACAAACACCAAAAATCACAAACAACGGTATTTTTTTTCTTTATGTTCCAAAACACATTTCAGCACCCCCCTGAGGTGGCGCCGGGGCTGGGGCTGTGCGCCCCCTCCCCATTTGCCCCTCCCTAGCTACGTCCACTTGCTTACGATGTGGGTTCTCTTAGAAGAGAGTGCAGTTCAAGAGTGACTCTAAGTAAACATGACCATCACCGTGCTCCAGGGGCGCGCCAATACCAAAGTCACTCAAAGGTGACGGCCTCGGTACGTGACGCGCAGACGGAAAGCATACACCTGTGCCCCGGATGGACATGCGCGTCTGATGGTTTATCCTGCACAATAAGGGAGAGGCCCATCTACAGATCCGTTGATGTCTCCCCTCCTTTTGACATCTGCATCCTGTGCGCCAATTCCAAGATTGTCGTTCCAGACAAAATGACAGGCTCCAGCACTCTCAGGGGGCCGGTCGCCGGCAAAGATGCCGAACAGGAGAGGAATGAGCACGCTCCCCTGGGGCATTCCATCCCTGAGCCCACATAGACTACAACCAACCACCTGTGGTTGAGTAACTGTTTAATTTCTTAACAACAACTATGTGGAAGGTTGATTTGTGCGTCGCTACGCCGTACACTCCTTGCTGAAGCTCTCGAAACGTAGGCGTTAGTAAGGAAGCGTGTTGCTCACTTAGTGACAATCCGTCAACACATCAAGACTCAAGAAACCACGGCTATGCGGTTTCAAGATGATCAGTGATAAGGAGGATGTGGTGTGGTCTAGTGTATCATCGTAAGTATCGAACATTTCTACATAAAGCGCCCTCTATATTACACTTGAAAAGGCTACTAACTACTCTTTATTTAAGGTTACTTTACCTCAACTAATCCACAGGGCATGACAAGATATAATAGGTGACACCGCCCATTCTGCCTTTAAAGAGGCATTAAGTTGTGAAATAATGGGTGTTTCATTGTTTTGGCTGGCCATTTTGAAATAGACGCCCTCTAGAGGAAGGTTAAGCATCCAAAAAGGTGTTTTGTTCAACTATTCCTTGGTGGGTTTGGGCGACTCCTAAGTTCACAGTAGTGCATTTGAATTGGGATAAAAAATTAGGATATATGTTAAAAAAGAGCATTAAGTGAATATAGGCCGCCATTTTGAAAACAGTGCCCTCATCCTCAACTTTAACCAGGAAGGGGATTTTTGCAGACAACCTGATTTGATAGCTATATGTATAAAGATTTCCAAAAATAGTGGGTCTCCAAAAATCCGGGGGGGGGTGGGGGGTGCAGGGTTTCGGTCATGGGCTCATGACCTATATTCATTATGTGCAGAACATTTTGACAGAGGTTTAAAATAATGATCATGGAGTAAATTAATATGAATATATTCTAATTCGTAAGAATGAAAAAAGTCATGATCATGTGTAGATCCAAATAGTTTCCCACTCAAAGTACTAGTTGCAAGTCATACTTAACATCTGTCTCACCTGTGGAGCCACCCCAAGAGAAAATATCAGTAAGCTTCCCACAATGCATTGCTTTCCAATGGAGGTTTCTACAGGTATTGATATGAATCGGTTAGTGACTCGAAAAACATGTCTAATTGACAGTCACTGATCACAAACTTGCATGTTAAGAGTGTTTCATCTCTAACGACTTCACATGACAAACCTGTACAAAAACTTCAATGGAAGCAATGCATTGTGGAAGCTACTGATATCTTTCTCTTGAGCCCACCTATAGAAAACAAGACTCAACCTTTTTTTATAATGAATGGGAAGGGTGACGCAGAATCAATTTTCACGGGGAGGGGTCAGGGAAGATTCTCCCTGGACAGTCTCCAGGGAAAACCCTCGATACCAAGATAACTGGGGCCAGTGTTAATTACCACCTTGCGTTAATGGGCCTACTAAACATCAAAACCCCCTTTATGCCCAGTTGGGGGCAAAAATCAATGTTACACCTGATTATATGACATGGGCAAGCTATAGTCTAACTGACTTAGTGTTGAAACGGGGTGTGTGGTTGGGATGGTGGCAATATTGAAGTAAAAACCGCGCGTTTAAAACTTTAAGGTCCATGCTGCCGATCGCTAACAGCTAATAGCCTCGTCCCAGGGACCCCAGATTTTACCGGAAGTGGTCAAAATTGTTGGCTATCAGACGAAAGCTACTATTTTCTCATTTCCCTGTGCAATCTTAGGGCTAAAGGATGTTCGGTCCGGATGGTATGAACGACAAAAACGGATGCCCCATTGTTGGTCGACAATATAATTTTACACAGTACTATATGGGGATTACAAAAATCACGTTTTTAGCCACTCCCTTCAAAACCGGGTTGAAATATTGGCGGAAAACTTTACAGATGGGGTTTTGGGGTGAAGGCCATCTATTAGTGAAAACTTTTACAAACTTAAATTGGCGCCATCCTCCTGTAAAACAATCAGATTTGTTCAAGTACCCTGCTTAAACATTCACAACTTTCACAGCAGGGTACTTGACAACCCCAGTTGTTTCAGAATTTTAAGCGGCACTGGCACATTTCACAAAATATGAAATTTCTTTAAATTATTTGCTCTCAAATGATAGTCTAGGCTGTTGGACGACAAAAGCGATATATTTTACACTATTAAAAATAACATACCCCCAAAAAAGATAGGGACGTTAATAAGGTTAAAGACATCCAGGCATTTTGTAGGCCAACTTTTAAAGTTTTCCATAAACTTTAATCAAACACAATGTGATATCACATGAATTATTTTTGACTCGTACTCATTGATATTAAAACCACAAAGATTATAGGACCGGTCAGACAGTGTGCATAGCGTGGGAGGAAACATGCCATACGGCATGCATTACCTGTGTTAAACGCCATTTTTTTTGTTGTCTGCTGATAAAGCGGCGAGGGCGACGCTTAAATATTAAAAATCGTTTTGTTACCCTAGGAAGTGGTGATTTGGTCTTAATCATTTCGGGTGAGGGCTTTTGATATATAAAAAAGCTTTACAACCATGCAAACATATCGATTTTGAAAAAGACTTGAGGGCCACTATTCTTCAATGGGGCAGTTGTCTCTTTAATCTTTCATTTTATCAGAAATCAAGACAAATACATAAAAAATATGAGAAAAATAGCAAAAAATAAATACTTAAATTATTGCAACATAATTAAGGACAGATTAAAACTGCATACACATAAACTGGAAAGGAAACTATAAAAGGGGGTTTATAGAGCATTAACCGTATAAAAGTACCAAGGATAACCCAAAACGTTTGTATGAACAGCTTAATCCATTGGGGCCTTAACTTCAAAGCAAAAATCATTGCAGCAATGGTTTGTAACAGGAGGGGAGCAGGTTACCACCAATAAGAGAGCCTTTTTGACCTGGAGAAAAGAAAGCTGAACGGAAAATCATGTAAATCAGCCCTTTTTGCTGCTCACTGGGACATTTTAACTCCAACAAGGAAAACCTGCCTCAAAATCATCCCAAATGGGAATTTCCCCCTCGGACAATGACCCCTGTACCACATTGAATGCAACCTTTTTTTTTGCTGGGTAGCTAGAAGTATCACCTAAATGGGGTTCAATTTGATTCTCCTGGACAGTCCTCCAGGGAACCCTGATACCAAGATAACTGGGGCCAGTGTTAATTACCACCTTGCATTAATGGGCTACTAAATATCAAACCCCTTCCTGCCCAGTTGGCAATCAATGTTACACCTGATTATATGACAAGCTAATATTCAACTGACTTAGTGTGGAACTGGGTGTATGGTTGTGGCTGGTGGCTAAGATTGCACTGTAAAAAAATGTTTAAAACTTTAAAGGTCCATGGTCCGATCGCTAATCAGCTAATAGCCTCGTCCCCAGGGACCCCAGATTTTACCGGAAGTGGTCAAAATTTTGGTATCAGACGAAAGCTACTATTTTTCTCATTTACCCTGTGCAATCTTAGGGCTAAAGGATGTTCGGTTCGGATGTCATGAACGAAAATATGCCCCATTTTGGTCGACCAATATTAATTTTACACAGTACTCTATGGGGATTACAAAATCACGTTTTTAGCACTCACTTCAAAACAGGTTGAAATATTGGCGTGAAACTTTACAGATGGGGTTTTGGGGTGAAGGCCATTCTATTAGTGAAAACTTTACAAACTTAAATTGGGCCATCCTCCTTTAAAACAATCAGATTTGTTCAAGTACCCTGCTTAAACATTCACAACTTTCACAGCAGGGTACTTGAACAACCCCAGTTGTTTAGAACTTTAAAGCGGCACTGGCACATTTTCACAAAATATGAAATTTCTTCAATTTGCTCTCAATGATAGTCTAGGCTATTGGAAGAACAGCGATATATTTTACACATAAAAATAACATACCCCAAAACAGATAGGGACATTGATATGAGGATAAAGACATCCAGGTAATTTGTAGGCCAACTTTTAAGTTTTCCATAACTTAATAATCAACAAATGTGTATATTACATGAATATTTTTGACTCGTACTCACTGATATTAAAACCACAAAGATTATAGACCGGTCAGACAGTGTGCATAGCGTGGGAAACATGCATATGGCATGCATACTTGTGTTAAACGCCATTTTTTGTTGTCTGCTGAATTAAGCGTCGACGGCGACGTTAAATTATAAAATCGTTCTGTTTACCCATAAGGAAGCTGATTTGGTCTTAATCATTTCGGGTGAGGGCTTTTGTATATAAAAGCTTTACAACCATGCAAAAATATCGATTTTGAAAAATCTTGAGGGCGCACTATTTTTCAAATGTGCCAGTGTCTCTTTAATTTCATTTCATTTTATTCATAACTCAAGACAATATACATAAAAATATGAGAAAATAGCAAAAATTAATATACATAATTATTGCACATAATAAATGACAGCTTAAAACACTGCATACACATAACTGGAAAAGAAACTATAAAAGGTGGGTATATAGAGCATTAACCATAAGTACCAAGGATAACCCAAAAAGTTTTTAATAAAAAAGCTTAATTCCATTGGGGCCCTTAAGCAAAAATCATGCAGCAATGGTGTAACAGGTAGGGGAGCAGGTTACCACCAATAAGAGAGCCTTTTTGACCTGGAAGAAAAGCTGGAAAATCATGTTAAATCAGCCCTTTTTGCCTGCTCACTGGGACATTTGTACATCCAACCAAGAAAACCTGCCTCAAAATAATCTCCAACTGGGAATTTTCCCCCTCTGACAAGTGACCCCTGTTACCACATTGAATGGCAACCTTTTTTGCTGTGTAGAAGTATCACCTAAATGGGGTTCAATTTGCTTCTCCTTGATTCAGGCACTAAAGCTACACTTTAGATGCTTAAAGTGACCATTTAGGGGGAAACCTTTTGGGTATTGGTATAAGTGTTGGGTTGGTTGCTAACAATCACTGCTTAAACAGCTCTTTAAAGGTCCATGACTAATGCTTTAATATATCCATAATACCACCAAAAAAATGGATTCATTAATAGTATGTATTGGTACAATTGTAAAAATCTCATGAAGCAGTAATTGAGAAAACCATATTGATAAAAAAAATGGGCATATATCATGTGTTTTGGACAAGCTTTCAAAGGAAATTCCAAAATGAAAGTGATTATCGCGCTGGCAAGCGTGACCCAGAAGTGACGTCCGAGTAACAAATACGCGATACGCGATACGCGTCATGATCGTCATCGTGGAACGGATGTGCGCGTGGCCCAGTTTTTCTTGCATACGTACACAGTTGACTTCTCGCGATGTGTCGTATGTGTTGTATCATATGGCATGCATAATTTTTCTTGATTTGATGCCTTAAAATTACGATAATAATGCGCTGGATTGTCGACGGCTGCACCAGCGGTGACCGTACCGACAAGGAGAATCAGAACAGAATAGCTTTATTCAAGTTAATAATATAGATCACGGTGTTTTCGTCGTCATGTAATATGTCATGAAGTAATGCATCATGTTGATGTCCTATTGGTCCTGCTGTTATGCAAGGCACTGTGTGCACGTGTCACGATGTGAGCTTTGTTTACAACTTGTTACTCTGACGTCATTAACGGGGTCAAATCCAACTCCAGCATCTTGATACACGTTCGCGAAAACAGGAGAAGGCCTTCTCAGTTTGGGTATATTTGTCCTTGAAATTTAACACTTTAACACTTTCCTGATGTTCACTTTTAAAAATCTGTGTTGCGATATGATCAGGATATTGTTGAGGTACGAAAATGTAAGAAATTAAGAAATGTCTACTCAGCCGTGTCCATGGACCTTTAAATATTCACAAGTTGTTTAAAGGTGCATGTTCCGATCGTCTCTGGGACCCCCTGATTTACCTGGAAGTACTATCAATTTTGAT
>JAMKCH010082693.1:0-20395 GCA_023653785.1 Ophioderma brevispina | reverse complement strand
TTTTTTACCCTGGCCAGCCCCCTGGAAACTTCACACCATTGCAAGCATATAGCATTTGCTGTGATTTTTATTGTTTTTTACAAAGCCCCACATTTCCTCGTAGAATCTTTGTTGGTCCCCGCAACTTTTGTTGGCGAAGGGAACAAGAAATGCTAGCCGTCCGTGTGTGTGTGCGTCCCTCGCTATATACTTTGGAACTAAGCAAGTGTTGATGTCCATCTTCGCAACATTGATGCATCTCAAGTAGGCGGTGTGTAGTATACAAAGTGGTTCATGTGACGCATGGGTCACCAAAGGTCAATGTGGGTCAAAAAAATGTCAAATTGGTCAAACTAGGGCGAAATGCTATAATACACATTGTCACATGATATCTTTTTGATTGGAGCAACTATGGGTGTCCATCTCGCACATATATGTCACTCACGAGTAGGCCTTCGGATATCGAGATGGGTCATGTGGCATTGGCAAGGTCAAATGCGTCAAAAATACGAAAAAATGGAGGTAAATTGCTATAAACCTTATAGGATGTTCAAATTTGTGTTGTGGTGTTGATCAACACTCAGTGCCAACATTTTTGAAGGTCATTCGATGTCTGCGGGGGTCATTCAAGGTCAAATCACTAAACATGCATGGTGGTATGATGATTAAAATTGGTGGGGTGTGGTGAACATTCATTGCCAAAAATTTTGAATGTATTTCAAGGTAGCTGGGTCATCCAAGGTCAAATACTTAAACATGTGGCAGGAAGTGAAAATTGGCAGGTGTGGTCAACATTTCGTGCCAAAACTTTTGAAGGCATTTCAGGTCATAAGGGGTCATCCAAGGTCATTCACTAACATATGGTAGGAGGAAAAATTGGTGGTTGTGGTCAACATGCATGCCAAACATTATGAAGGTCATTTCAAGGTCATTCGATGTCATCCAAGGTCAAATCACTAAATGTGTGGTATGAGGGTGAAAATTGGCAGGTGTGGTCAACATTCAGTGCCACAAAATAGGAGGTCATTTCAAGATCATGTGGGGTCATTCACGGTCAAATTACTACTCATATAGTGGACGGATGAAACCTAGTAAATGTTTCAACATTCATGCCGAAAGTTTCGAAGGTCATTTGAAGGTCATGTGGGGTCCTTCAAGGTCCAATCACTAATCATGGTGGTAGAGAAGATGAACTGGTTGGGTGGTTGGGGTAAGCGTTCATTGCCGAAAATTTTGGAGTCATTTCAATGTCAAATTCTAATGTGGTAGGCGGATGGCAGATGAAACTTGGTGGGGGTGGTCAACAGTTCAGTGCCAAACATTTTGAGGTCATGTCACATCACGGGAGAGCCTCAGTGGTTTTAAGAACCACTTATTCCATCACAATTCTCCCTGAGATCTTAAAAAATAACATTGCTTTTTTTTTTTAAATCTTCATATAAAAATACCTGATTTTAAATTATGTTTGGTTTGGGATTGTTATAATTAATTCTTCTTTTAAGCGTGTCCACAAGTCATTGTAATTGCTTGTGGTGATGTCAGGATTATTCAACTGAGGTAAGCTCTCCGGGCCGCGTGTATCGCTGATACGGACTCCCTATCATGACCCTCTTTGAGACTGGTCGTATTGGGAACAGTTCAGGGTTTACACCCTACTCTTATAATTATTCGACACTGACTGCGATGTACATATACAGTTGTGGCTCTCTGAACACGGGACCGATGGCTTAACGTCCCCTCCGACGGACTGGGATGCTTTCATGATTATTTCCCCAATTTGCCCAAGTGAACCATGGAGATGAGCGGTATTCTTGGTATTTAATCAATAGCTCGTATACAGATTAAAAATCCCGAATTGAGCACCCGAATAATCCCAGCAAGTGACCCCACCTTGATTCAACCCGGGATTTGTTGGTAATTTTGCGCCACAGGCAAGCACCCTAAACTAACCGCTAGGCACGGCTTTCATTCCCGCACCTTACTGATTTAATCACGATGGTAGTGACCATGCAAAAGAGCCAATTGAACCAAATGATGCTTACTGTAATTTTTGTGTTGCCTTAAGGCAGGGATACTTTGTCCACTGTGTCTGTTGTTTGGTTGTATTTGCCTTAATTCTGATACTTCACCTGGGGGTAAACCAAACTTGAGGTGCAACTGGATTCCCTCATTTCGTGATGAGGTCAAAGTTACATACCAAGATCAAAGGTTCATGTGAGGTCACGTTTTGTAAGATGTAAAATTGACCTTAGGGCAGTTATCCCGTTTATTTCTGGAAATTTTGAGGAGCAATTTCACACATTCTTAAAATGTCACCTATATCATTCATAATACCATCATGTAGGCCTTGTACTGAAGTTCAAAATAGGTTATTATTTTCACCCATGTTGTCCATGGTAACCATGCTAGCCCTGTGAAGGGCTATTTTTGAACAACCGTAAAATCAAACAAACCGTTTGACGTACAAAACAAAATGAATGTAGGTTTGGGGCGAATGTCCGCTGGGACATAGGACATTCTGGAGGAAACCATGTTCTCGATTTTTGAATGGTTGCCATGGCAACCGGGTTCTGAGCTCGGAATGTTATAAAACAAAAATACAAACTGTGTCTGTACCATGTTTGCTTGCACGTTATAAGAAGTCTGTATCTGTAGGTTATACTGTACAACACTCCCAAGCTGGAGCCACGCGTACAGGAAAGCTGTTCGGCACAGAAAATTATTTAGACTGCTGAAGTGCTTGAGAACTGCAGTCTTGAAGATATAGGATCTTGAATTGAATAATAGAGTTCGAAATTGTTCCAGTCTTGGCAGTTTTAGGCAGATATGAATGTTTATACAGTTTTTGCTGCAGGCAATACTTGGTATGCTTGAGGCATGGTCTGTGTCGGTGATTGCGCTGGGGCAGGTTGAGCAGGGCGTCAATCGGCAGAGCCAGGACGGCCGTGTTCTAGCTTTGTGAAGAATACAGAGTCTATTTGCGGTTCTTCTATTCGTCTGGGGTGTTACCAATTAGGTATTTGATCAGTTTTGTGATGCTAGGGTGTTGTCATAAGGGTTTGTGGACAAACTTGCGGTCTTTTTATTTGGTTTATCATTTCAATTTTGTTGATGAGATCTGTGAGGGGGGTCCCCGACCTAATTAAATATGCAAGAACACGGATCCACCAACAGAAAAATATTGCAGTTTGCTTTAATAGGTTTTGAACAAGAATTACAAGTACGTCTGATGAACCCAAAGGTTTGTTGGCAGATGAAAACAATATATGAAGATGTGAAGCCATGACACAGTATGTGTTAGACAAACACCGAGGTAGGGGTGAACTGTCAGTTGATGCTAAAATACAAGTCACAAGTTTGTAATCAAACATTCATCCTTCTCTTATGGTGATCTCATGGTTAACACACTTTTTGGCATGAATTTTAATTGCCAGTCATCCTGCCATTTCATCAGAGTATTAAGTCTTCTTGCAATAAGGTATGATCATGATGTTAAGATTGGCGGTATTTATTTAAAACCACAAGCATCGCGAAAAAGCATAACTTCGAACAAGGGGTTATGCGGCAATCGTAATGTAGGCCAGATAAAAAGGGGGTCTAGCACCGTGCCCGCGGGACGCCAGAAAGGAAAACAAATCGTCCAAGTCGAGTGTTTTCTCCACCGACACCGGGGACCTCTGTCACGGTGTTAAAGGGAAATTTGAAAATCCAGATGAGCAAATTCTTCTAATACCACGTCGAGTTTAAGAATAAGCCGATTGTGGGGAAGGTGACAGAAGCAAAGGGCCTCGAAAAGTCCATTATCTCATATCAGTATGGGTGTTTTTTTTTTGTCACGGGAGTTGGCCAAATCTTCAACGGTCAGGATGCGTGTGACACATGGGTGTGTTCCTAAAAACCGTTGTTGTCTGTACTAGTTAATATAGGAAAAATTTATCAAAATGAGGCGCATGGACCTGAGATGTATATGTGCTCCACAAACTTTTGCAACTATTGCCGTTAATGAAATAGGGCGATGTTGAGCCATCACTACGTCACCTTCTAAAATTGGGGATACCGTGGCACGCAGCCAAGACGATGGTATCACCCCGTATCAAGTGATTTTTGGAAACCTACAGTCCGGGCCGGGGCCACTTCCTCAGCAGCAATCTTAAGGATACGTGAGGGGACACCATCAGGGCCAGTGGCTTGTGGGGAGTTGATGGGTCTGCAGTAACTTGGTGACCCCTCAAAACCGTGACTGCATATCAGGGATGGATCGCAGGGAAATAATAAAGGTAAATAAGGTAGCTGAGGTTTCTCCTGTGTTGTAAAACGGATTTAAAGTGAGTATTTAGTATATTGGCTTTAACAGTGTTATCTGATTCAAGTTACCATTTTTCCGTAGATCGAATCCAACAGGGTCTTGTTTTGAGCATTTCATGTAGACCAAAATTTTTTGAGAGTTAGTACAGATTGAATTGATGACTTTCTTATAAGAGCGCCTAGTATCTTGGGGTGGTCTTACGGTGAGTATGAACATTTTTGAGAGACTCTTGATTGGGTGACTTACGATAATGTTGCAGCTCGTCGCTTTCTTCTGAAGCGTTGACCCGTTATGATCCATGATCATTCAGATAATGAAATCGTCTGAGGCTTCTGCTTCATAAGCTGAGTCACCTGACCATGCTACCATGCATAGTCGCTAAGAATTTTTGAGATTTTGCACATTTCAACGGACGTGGCCTTTTAATGACCTTGCCACAATGCCGGAGCACAACTTTTGTGAAGGGTCTGAAGCTGCTTATATGTATGAGTACAGTGACATGCAATACATGTCTAAACAGATAGGGATTTTAAAGATTTTTCATAAGACTGGAGTGCCCCTTCGCCCATTATTTTGGTCGCCAGTTGCTTCATATGCATGAGTTTGCAAAAATATTTCGACAGTAGTCCAGAGTAGCTGACACAACTGCTGCCTAACTACAAGCCCACTGTGAAAAGAATATAACATTCAAAAAGTCTTGGAACACAAAAAAGTAGATCTTTATGTGAGCAGCAGTGTTAATGCTTTATGTTAATGCTTATGGTAATGTTGTTTTCCCCATAACTACAGTACCAAAGCAAGCAAACACTACAAGTTGTTGTGGCAGGAATGTACAGAAGTGATGTAGTTGTATGTGCAGTTAATGGTTTACACCCGAGGACGAATGTGATATCAACTGGATGGTGGAGGTTTGTCAGAAGAACAAATGACAATATTACAATAACACCCAGTGGACATCTTTTTATGTAATAGTATGTTCAAAATATAAATAGATCAAACAAACGGAAACAAAACTCACATTGTGAACCGTATGGGCAGGAACGCTTCTTAAGTCTGCAGAAGAGAGAAGAAAGTGGAATATGCTGCTGGAACAAAAATATCACTATAAGCCCAATGTAAGGCTATCAATTTAGATGCTCAATTATTATTGCCGAGAGATATGCCTGGGCTCATTACAACTGCATGTTGAATTCCCATGAAGTGTAATTGAATTATTATTCATATACACAAATATTTCTTGATAGCTACACGTTATATTCCAATTTTTTGTATTTCTCAGGTTTCCTATTATCTGTTATTTAATGCTTTGTCATGGACCTATAAATTTTGTCTGTCCAACCTAAGCATCTAGATTTTGCATGAAACTGGCCTGTAAATTTCTGCCCAACAATGTGGTGTTATGGAATGTGAGTTCCAATGGCCAATTTAGTTCTATTGAAGGTTTGAAAGACGGCCAATTGCAGTGCTCATTTTTTGCTGGAGGAACATGTTTGCAAACCAAAAATCCCTTGTTTTATGCCGAATAAAACACACATGCCTTCTATTCATTCACATTTTGTGTAAATTGTATTGAACACATCCCAAAAGTAATATTCTTAAAATGCTGTGAACATGTAAGCAATTTCATTGGTGATGCCCTTGTCATTCGATAATGAAACTGAGGTGGTCATATTGCACTGCGTATTGATGTTATTGGATGGGTGATGAAGCGCTCTGATCATATGCTTTTGTACATTCGTGTGCGCTGCCCCCCAATTGCATATCATTGTTATGTTGGTTGCGTTCAATAGGTTGTTTGATTAGTCTCAACTGGGGGTGTCAGAGTTATCTCGTGGATTTTGAAAGGACATATCAGGATCCATCAGAAAGATCAAAAATATTTTAAATTTGCAGGAGCGCTTAGAAAGTGATGAAGGAAGTCGTAGATTTTATAAGTTATTTTTTGCAACTTAAAAATTTACTGAAGCAGGACGAAACAGCAGGGTTGTCCTCGGAACTAAGGACTAAAATCTCTAATGTTTGTCCTCTATAGATGCTTGTGGTTCTTAAACTTGCCAAGGTATGTTAGGATGCCTATGCTTGTTACAGACAGACATGCAAAAAAATCTATTTTTGCGGATTTTCAATTTTTTTATGTAGCAAATCACTGATGTGCCTTTAAGCCATAATAAGTAGTTATAAATTTCAGTGTTAATGCCTGCTAAATTCCCTTTGTAGTAGATCCAAGTTTGAAATCTGGTTTGTCCCCGTGAACGAGGGTGGCCGGATTCAACTCCAAATTCGCAGCAACCCCGCCCTTACTCTTCCTTTACTTTCACCCGATTCAATGCACCCTAAATTGAAAATCAAAACAAAATATTGTGAGAAAATGGTTAAAATCGGGGCTCACAAAAAGGACATACCTTTCAAAGGTTTTCTGAAAAACACTCGTAGGTCCACATCTTGCTGAGGTGGGAGGTGACTTAACCTAAGCCTGGGCGTTTTTTTTTTTGGTTCGCCTGAACTGTGTTAAGTGAAGAGACATAACAATACATACGGCGGCATGTGTGATTCCGCTTGCTTCGTAAGTAAGACCTCTGCTTGACGAGAGGGAAGAGGTTGCAGTTTGTGCAGAACCCCAGTTTGGGTGTCGATATCTAATTGCCGAATTTATTCAAACAAATAAAAGCTTCCCACATGGGTTAATAGTGTGTGATCAATTTATCTGTCCACTAAGTCTACTTTATTCTTCTACTACAGTAAACTGTCTAGTGAAAGGAATAGTATACCAAGTGACTCTTTACTGTATTATATTTAGTTATGCAAATTTGGATGAGGAAATGGTTTTAGCTGACAGTGCTTTAACAAGCGTTTATACTGTAAGTTGTCATTCTTCTTTGTATAGCAAATACTTGATGACCTAATTTTCTTTCTCCACTGTCATATCATATGAACATGTTTATCTCGGGGGGGTAGAGACAAATATTTCCTTTAGGGCACCAAATTTGAAATTTGGGAAATTTATATTTGAGTTTAGATCACTGCAGAGTTTGACATATTAAGTGCCATATCTGTTATCTTCTTTCTTAACTTTGATACACACGTCAACAGTTACGCCTTATCAATCTTGACAAAAAAAACGTACAATTATAACACATTTTAAGCTATTTTCTTATTTTTCAAAACGTCCAGTTGTGACATTTTTGTGCGGGTTTCCCAATCAAACATCACCTAATTGCATTAGGAGGCAGAACTAAATGATGGGTCCAGGGCCACCTGACGGCCCTGATGCCTGGTGGGATCCATGTCAAAACTTTTGGGGGGATCAGAGGCAGTAACCGTGGAAGATTGTGGCTTTTTTGATGCTATTTTTATGATAATAAAATAGCATTTCTGAGGGCAACCATTTATGTTGCCTTTTCAAGTCCTTAAACATTCGCTCTTGTAAGGTCACAAAATATAGAACGTACGGTATTGTATGAATTGCTAATGACAATTTCCATTTGAAAATTAAGTGCAGACATTTTCTTAATTGCAGTTTTCAAAAATCTGGTTTATCGATAACAAAATACTCGTACATCTAATGAGTTAACAATTTATGAACTGTTTGAATTACAATTTTAAAGGAAAATCAAGGGGGGGGGGGGGTTATCGGAGCCATTGGTTGAAATGAAATGTAAAACCTTGAAGGCTGCTGTGGATTATAACATTACTTAGTTGCATGTATGTGTTGATTTCTGTACAACATTAACTGAAATGAATGAAAACTACACATACTTTCTGTCAAACCAGAACCTTTTTAAAATAAAATTTACATTCTTGCTAAGGACCCCACATTTGTTTTTGCATGAACAAGGACTCAAGAATGAAGGCTATTAGATGATGGTAAGATGGATTTTGTGTGGAAGATTCGTAACCATGAAGCTAGTATGATTCAAAGGTCTTATCAAGCCTACACGATCGATACGATGGTGAGGGGATTTTCCTGTCCTTTGGAGGGAAGTGAAGTGTATGTCCATGTACAGAGGAGTCCTGTACAGATACGGGTGAGTCAAAAAAACTTGACGCTGGATTGCGTCTGCCATTTTGAATTTTAAATACATATACATCTAACATATCTGGTATTCAGCGGACAAGCTAGTTTTAGCGTTAATTTGCTGCAAAGGATAATTCCCATCATAAGTATAGGTCACACTACAGTCTTTTGAATTCACTTAGTCAGGTTTACCCTATCCACGGATTTCCTTTGAATGACGGCGGGCCTAACTAAGCAAATGAATCCGTGGACAGAGCGGACAAGAGAGACTACTGTTGATTAAAACGACTGTAGCTCAGTCCTACCAAAGCGATATGAATGATCTTTGCAGCAATTAAAGAAATGAACTAGGCTTTCCGATGATACAACATGGTTAGAGAATGTTACGTAAAAATCAAATGGGAACAATCAGGGTCAATTTTTTTGACTCGCCCGTATCTCACAATCAGTTTTGAGAAGAGTAGGGTGGTAATCCCTTACTGTCCCACGCCGTTGTGGTCAGTTTTGCGTCCCTATGAGTGGTTACTCTGAGGGCTCGGCTCTAAATTGTATAAATAAACCTAGTCCAAACATGTACATATCCAGATGGTAGGATGCTCATACCCGTCATTTGACACCCATTTGGTAAAGATAAATAATTGTTTTAAAATTTGGCCCCCTGTTCAATGACCATATAAAGGGCAATGAGTTCTTTTATCACATTTTCACCTGAGCCAATTCCAGTCAACTCAACACACACGTATCCCGTCAATTTTTTTTCTAAGTATTGTGAGGGTAGTTGGAATTGATACGACATTTCCTAATCCCGGTAGACGCATAGAGCAATCTCAATTCACGGGGGTCGGCAAAAAAACGCGTCACCACAACGCCGAAAGCTGCTGTTGGGAGGGGAAGAAAAAATCTGAGCCTAACACCCCTCCCAAGTTAAAACTGTTTCTGGGGTAATTTTGCTGTAGGAATGCAATATCTGGCATCATAACAGAATGTAACTAATTCCATTTTGAAGACATAAGGCCCTCTAAAAACGCAACTTTATTCAACCTTGGACCAAACTACCACTAATTTTACTGTCCATTTTTTCCAAATAACAACAATGAGAGTAAAAACCCTGCGTATGATACACTCTAAAGTATTCATATACAACTGGAAAATCCCATCCAAAACTCACACTCTGAACATTTCCATATTTTGACCCCCCCAAAAAAAAAAACCCGGTCCACACATGTCACCCACCTTGAATCCTAGTATATTGAGAGACATACTGTTTAAAACTTTTGTGAGCAATTTGGTTGGGTCTTCAATGGATTCAAGTTTAAATAACACCTCCCCATTTCCCATTGAACTACGCCCACCGTATATTTCGGACATAGGGGTAACAAAGTTCTTATCGGAACAGAACTGTGTAGGGCAATGGGAAAAGTGGGTCTTACTTGGGAGGGTTTTAGAAACACCAAGCATTGATGACCCCAAGCACTATTGCGATACCAGTGTAAAAGGATGTATTCTTCACTATATAGAGTCGAGGGGGGCGACATGTGACTCTGGGTTTGGGGGGGGGAGGGTCAAAATCTGTGGAAATGTTCAGGAGTTGAGTTGGGGAGGGATTTTCCAGTTTTCTTTCTACTTAGAGTGGTTCTCAGTATGCAGGGGTTTGCTCTCAAGTGGTGGTTATTTGGAAAAACAAATGGACGGGCAAATTGCTTTGTTTTGTAGTGTGGGGTATGGCCCCAAAACTTGTCCCGGTTTTGTGACCAAACTTTTCAGGATTTTCAATTTCATCACTTCCAACGACCTCACAAACTTAGAAAAAAATTGAAAGGGATAATGTTGGGGCAGGGTGGTTGAGTTGACATGGTATGGCTCACCCATATTTCTTTGTAATGACACATCGCAGAGTGGCCAGGACTATTATTTCTTGATTCACTTAAAAGAGACAAATAATTTGATCTCTTCAGTTAAATTGAACCACTTTTTGATTGTCATTTTGAGCCAAGAGTATGGCAACGGACCCCTTAGGCGACGAAACAAAGGAACACACGGTTTGTACGTCGTGCGAGCGGACCTTCGCGTAGGGGCGGTTTCGGCGGGGAAATTTTTTCTTTTTAAAATGTTTTTTCTTTTTGGAGCTCAAAATTGGCTTAAACTAGCCCCAAAATCTGAAAAATAAGAGAAAAATGAAAAAATTTTTAAAATACAACTTTTCTGAAAAAGTGCCAAAATTGATAATTTGGGCTAAAAAAACAGGCTTGACTTTTACATGCTTTTGGAAACTAAAAAACAAAAAAATCTGCAAAACTGAAAATCAGGGTTCGGTCGGGCCGTTAAAACAGGTTTTTGTTAGTTCGTCGCCTAAGGGTCAATATTGATTTTGGTGAACATATCGAATTCTTAAGCGATGTGTACTCGTGCTAAAAATCATGTTAGAATTTAGTTTTAAAGGTTGCAACAAAGACTTTAACTCCTTAAGAAACTGTAAAATTGCATCATCTGTATTTGTTTCATATAGAGAGACACTGAGAGTCTTACTCGTAGTTCGGCTTACAGAAATCTTTTAAATGTTTGCACAAATTTAAAATATGAAAACCACAAGATGAATTTGAATGCTTTATTGTAAACATTGCTGAATTTGTATTGCTCCAATACAAAATTAAAATTTACATCATGTACCAAAGCAAAAATATTTTGTCAGATGGGATATTGTGATGATGCTTGAATCCTTGCAGGAATCAAGCTGTCATTTTTTAGGGACACCTGAATGTGAAAATTCTCTTGTTTCACCTTTAAGGTGCCAAAGATTTTGTGTAGGTGGTAATCTGTAGACGTGCCCCATTTGGTGGATTTTCAGATTCACATGCCAGTTAGTGTCATATGCAGAATAAGGCATTTGCTAAAAAGTTTTTTTAATAAACTCAAAAATAATGCTTAATACCATTTTTTATCTACACAATTACCAAAAAACATAAGATTCGTTATCCTTTTCTGCCGGAGCCAACTAACACTGTGGAATCGCTGGGATTGGACAAGTTGGTATCAGCTTTTATACTATTTTGGTTAGTTTAGTGAGTTAACTTGGTTACTTATATTTTTACAAATTACTGACAAAAGTGGGCACTACTGAATCACTGGGATTAGTTAATTTATTTCTTTCCGTTATGGTGTGTCCAACATTTTCATTTACAGTTTTGCGTTTTAAAAAATTAAGAATCTAACCTCGTCACCCCCAAGAACAACTGAGAAACTAAAACACTAGAACGCAAAACATATGCTATCCTCAAAAACGGCCTAATCGGTTTCACCTGGTAAGTAATAAAGGTTAGTACGACCAATTTATCCTCATTGTACCATCAAGAGGTTGTGGGACCACAAGAGAAAGAGTACATATAATTATACAAATTCATAAGAACGCCCCCCCGGCACCGATTTAAATGAACTCATGTGGCCCTTCCCTATGACGACAGCATTAACTATAACAATACACAGGACATGCCTGAACTGCATTTTAACACAGGCCTGCAGTTTGTTTTGTGTTGTGGGCCGTCACCAGGTGTAGCTGGACCACTTGAGATCATGTCTGGTGGCTGTAGTTTCCATCAATCAAAAGTAAACCTTCAAATCGCCCAACCAGAATGCATTTCCCAATTGTCTAAAACTGTTACGAGGGTACAGTATTACCATGTCATATGACTTTAACAAAAGTGTATTTGGTACGGTACCTTGTTGCATATTTTAGACTAATTTGCTGATAACAACAAGGGTGGCCCTGCCATAATCTCTGCAGAGAAACCGTTGTAATCAAAGTTCGTTCATTCTCATTTATAAAATACAACATGGCTTGAATTTAAATACAAATCAAGACCCTTGTCGGGTTTCTCTGAATTATTATTGATCCGTTTTTTCATTGCCCGAATTCCGACTTTAATGATATTTTGAATATATTTTGTTCAAAGGACACTTAAAAAAAAATGCATTTTGAATTTAAAATTCAAATTTTTGAACATTGCTGTTTTCAACTGTCAATTTACTTTGCCCCCACAAAATCCCAAACAAAAAATGTTAACTCTTAGTGGTAGTTTATAAACCCTAATACAAAGTCATCTAGGGTTTAATTGTAGTAAATTCTAACCCTAAAGGTGGTTGTCTCGCGTAGAGTATTTTTCTTATTGATATGAGAGCCTGGCACTTGCCTCATTCACCACCCAGTTCTCATGGGATGATTAAATTAATGTTTTTTTTATGAAACGAGCCAACACGCCATATTGCAATCCTATTCGTACTATGTTTTCTATACCCACTACCCAGTACGAAATGTCCCAAAATGTATGATAATTATCTGTACAAGGACTAAATTGGTAACGCTACTATAGTGTATCAACATAAAACTCATGCCTTATAGAGTTATATTAAATTCATTTTGCTGCTTTAATAAAATGCAAGGGAAAGTAG
This sequence comes from Ophioderma brevispina, assembly GCA_023653785.1. NCBI lineage: Eukaryota > Metazoa > Echinodermata > Ophiuroidea > Amphilepidida > Ophiodermatidae > Ophioderma > Ophioderma brevispina. Next base: position 7,652 of record JAMKCH010082693.1, on the reverse strand, counting down.
ACCACCATGTAATGTAAACATCACTAGAATCAGCGATGGTGCATGGACCTATTCCAGATACAAAGAGTTCCTCACCTATTTGTTGTATGTGTTTATAAATGCTAGTGAAAGGCCTCTATAGATAATATTTATATAATATTTCAGCGAGATTTTTTCTTCTTCAATGCACAGTATCTTTGCCACTACCCAACTACAACCTGTGGCATAACTAATTTCTCACTGCAAAATTTGGTTTAGGATATGATGCCAAAATGCATGAAACCAAGAACGGTTTTGGCCCCCCATAATTGTCAAACATGACATGGTCCCGGATTATGTTGAATCCAGTACCACATTTGATGAGCAAGGTTTGATGTAGGTACAATTGCAATGGAAAACAAGTCTTCATTTGAAAAATACATATGCCCAACAAGATACCTCAATAGCATGTAATACTCCAATATGGAGTGTGAAAAGCTGGGGTACTGTTGGCATGCAGTTAATGTGTCTTTGATCAGCTTTTGTAGACGGTTTACTGTGGCATTTTACTATGTTTATGAAATGATGGCACCGGTTGTCAGACTGGTTTTTTGAGGGGACCACGGGGGGCGAAGCCCTTATACTAGTCGGAAATAGGCTGTTATTTGCATGTTTTTGCCAAAGAACCCCCAAAGATACGCAACTGGAGGGCCAGAGGTAGTATTGCAGCCTTTTACGTTAGTTTAACAAGAACTCTGACCAAATCCGGAGAATCAATACCTGAGAACTTGCTGATAAGTTGGGCACAATGAAGTGTTGTGTATCTAGTTGAATGCACCAAATTTGAAACAGTTAGCTAAAATTGCATTGAAAACGCAAAACATGCGTCATTGTTTAGCTGCACATCCCTGACCAAACCACTCCTCATGATCTCTAGTAATGACCATACATGATTGATGATCGGCTACAGGAGGCAGTTTGATGACAGTTGGTATGACAAAGTACTTCACAAAAAAAAAACATCTGGCCAATAGCTCTCTTCTACAACTGCATAAATAAAAAAAAATAAGACTACAGTCAAGTTAAGACCAGGTATGGCGCGCTTCGCAAAACTCAAGTAAAAACAACATAGACGAGTAGTTTCTCTTCACAAGGGGCATGCTAGCGTAGCTTATTATCTGGGCAAAATATTAAAATCACTGATGCCAAAAACACTTTAAAGCATTGAAAAACTGGTTTGTGTGCAGTGGTGTGACCTAGTGTGTGGCTAATGCTCTTTGAATGAGCATGTTTGGTTTGTAACCAGAGCATAGATTTTCCCAACTTAAGTTAGCATCTAGGTTACAGCAACCTGCAATAGAGGTACATTGTGGTGGCAATACGTAAAATTAGCCCAGATTGGAAAGGCAGCTACCGCCCGGTGGCAATCATTTGAAGCGACTGTCTAAACAGTCAACTTTTAGTATCCGAGCTCCTTTCATATTCTTCCTGTTCGAAATGAATACACAAAATTTATCACTTGCTATTTATTTTTCACACATTAAAGCCAGCTTCAAAGCCCCAATAGCATAAGCCAGTTGACAACAATGGGCCATATTTGATGTGCACTATGGCAGTGAAATGGCTACAATGCAAAGTGAAAAATTACATTTCTGTAGTGTTTAAAAACACAATCCCTACTTTATAACCTCCTTGAAATTTCATCCTAAGCTAACTTCTAACTAAAACCTTTACCCTATCCCCGACCCATCTTTTTAAATGGTAACTTACCCTACATTAATATACTTATGACCCCTAACATTTACTTTTGAAAAGCTTTTGAAAAATTTTGAAAACTTTTGGGAGCATTGCTTTCTGATAGCCCAAAGCATTGTATTTTACAAAACTATTCTATATGAGTTGTTGTCCCACCAACTGACCTGTCTCGGAACATGCCAGTCAGTGGGTAAACGTGAGAGCCATTGGTTAATGGGCAATGTGTATTTAAGAGATTAATTTCAACGGGCCTCTAAATCCACTATCCTAGGATGAGAAAAATCACCATTTTTTTCAAATAATCACCATTTGCAACTTTATTACTTCATTTAATTTTTTGTCAATGAACGATCCCACATGTAGAAGCTGAAAAACCACATTAATTTCCGACTTATTTAAGGGTTTTTATGCTGGATGGCAGGACCACTTCGAATTGTTGTGGTTGGGCTCAGTTGTAGTGTCAAAAAGGGTAAACTTTTCAATTGAGGTCAAATTTAAAAAACATAAGTTCCAATTGGAACCAAACTTGGTATAGGTGCCAATACGGGATCCCTCATGCGTCCCAGGTCACATGCCTCGGCCAAGGGTCATTTGCCAAGTGGTCGAAGGTCATGTGGGTCAAGTGAAAAATAGGCTTTAAAAATGTAAATTGACCTCCATTGAGAAGTTGGAGTTTCAGCTGTTTTTATGTTTCTGTGTGAAGCGGATTTCACCCTTTGGAAAAAAAAAATATTTGAGACCCAAATTTGGGCAAACTACTTTCACAAAAAAAACCTTATTAAACCAGATGCACTGTTAAAGGGGAATCACAGTTGCAGGAGAAAATTTGAAAACCACGTTGAATGAAATTGCTTATGATGAACTCGTGAGTATGACAATTACCCTTTTCAAGGTGGCCGCAATTTTGGCGTATGGTTTTAGCAAAACCTCCTGATTTTTAAGTTTTGAAGTATTTGCAACACCTTGTCCGTTCCAAATTTCCCTTTTGGGTGGTTAATTGTGCTAAGATGAATGTGAACAACAATTTTATGGGAAAAAGGAGACTTCTATTATGTAGTGTTTTACCCGAATTCGCACACTTTTCCAAAAATCAGAAACCTTATCGAAACTTCGGGGTGTGAAAAATACGTTAAAAGCTCCTAACTTTAGAAGGAGTATGCTTGAAACGTGAACTAGTGTAAAATGTGTGTTTACACTCTTAATTTTTATTCTGCAATAACTTCAATTTCAACCAAAAGTTGATTTGTACACCTTGGTAAATGAAGTTTCATTTCATGAATTATAAAGGTCTTACAACAATTTGCAACATAAATAAGCTTTTTGTTTGTTCAAGAATATCGCTCATAACCTTCCCATTTACTATATTAAGGATGGGTCTACTTTGCGTACTTCGAGGGAACCATTTTCTACCCCTACCCATTTACCCGGTTAAGATGCTTGTCAAAAACAAAAAATGTGACTGCATCATCTGATTTTGGCCCAAATAATTGTAATGCTACAGTCATTTAGACTGCAGTAGTTAGTTTGTAAACAATTTTATGGGGGAACACATATTGTTGTTTGTTGGGGATGGATATAGATAAAGTGGTTACTGGAAAATGATGCAGTTGCATTAGGAAATTCTAGAGGTTTATCAAATATTACCATTTTAGAGTGACATAAAAAGTTTACAATGGTGACAGAATACTGTGATTATAAGTTTTGATTAAAATTTTGATATACAGTGTTAGTAAACACAAAACCCTAGCATTCAGAGAAAAAGATAATTTTTTAAAATAGTGGAATTATTTTTGCTCAAATGTTGGCTTCGGTAACCTGAGGAAATAAACCGGCTTTCCAGAAAATGTTTATTTGGTGTATGGCACTTTGGAGAAGACGGATCCCGCTTTGATGAGAGACTTAAAATCCTGTTTGGCCGATTTTGAGCCAAACAAGAGATTGATCGTTTCCCTAGAGGAATAGTCTATCAGCCGTGATTTGAGTACAAACATTTGTTAACACCAAATATTGTTAAACAATTAGACGGTGGGAGACGAATGAAGGATATAAAAAATAATATCCCAAGAAGATGACACAAGAAAATGCGAGTGAAAAAAGGTTCTATTCAAAAATAAGAAAGTCGTGGGGCGTAAGCTGGTGTATGTAACGACCACATTACTTAGGTCAGGCACGATTTCATGGGTTTAAACCGCAACGAAACTTGGGGAGCCAAATGAAACCAACAGAGAAAAGAGGAAAGTTTGTATTCAGCTTGAAAAAAACCGCGCCTAAATTTAATTTACGTTTTAATTCCAATTTATTTATTACAGGAAAAAACTTTAGTTTTAGTTCTTCTCGCAATTTAGGGCGCTGCGGATACTGTGCAAACTCAATGACCTCGAGATGTAAAACAAAATCTCTGAGCAGTTTTCATTATGTTCATGAATGAGAACATGGATATGGAGTGATTGTCCATAACTGCCTCCTTATGACTTGCAACAATGGGTATTAATTGTTGCAGATATTTTACTTAATTATAGTTAATTGTTACACAATCGCCCGTTTTATTCACCCTGATGTGTTGGTCGTAAGAAATCGCTACTAATCGACTGAAATTGCATGTTGTGAATAGTCTTTACTATAATGTGTTTGGTTATACGTCGGTGTCAGTCTATCCGCATTGTTTGGCTACAAGCGGGCAAACTGAATTCTTAGGTCTCGCCGCAAAAATTGACAGTTCTGAGCCCAAAGTCCGAAAGGACACCAAATATAAATAATTTCGGATAGCGTTGTTTTATTCCTGCAAACAACCGAAGCAAACACTTAGCAAAAATACACGTAACCTTTGAACGAACAATCTGCCTTAATGTAGGGTTTTATTTGACTCACATCTATAAGCTTGAGTATTCACACTTCCTGAATTTTTTTTCTAAGTGAATAAATTTCGGTGAGGTCACAGGGTAATGCAGGTCAGTAACATTTAAAAGGTACATGTAAATACATGAGGTCAATTGTCATGTAATGTTATTTGATGTGGTGATCACGGCTTCAAAACAAAAAAAATGCTAACATGCAGTTTAGAAGTATCTTTAGAAGTAGAAATCACCTTCAGGTGCTCTATCTATCAGGAGGTCTATGTGCATACCATACTTCGGGGGAACCAGTTTTCTATGCAATATAACTGGTCAGAGAATTGGCTACACGTTTGGGATCATTGTTTAAAAAAATTCGTGAATTCATTATTCTGGTTGCACTTCGCAATATATTACCTTTTGATTGTTTACTTGCCACCATAATGCTAAGGTCTCGATCCCTGTTAGTTTACATTGTAGTTTGCACACCTATATTTTATACGTGGATTTCATACCTGTCCACCCATTATTGCGTGTTTGCGTGTTTGATGGGAAGTTATTACGATTGTACGTGGTTGGGTACTTGGAAATGTATGCCAAGTTGCATTTTAATTATAGAGTAGTCATTAACCACTTAACATTTACCCACTGAAAACAGTGACCACCTGGTTCCATTTTCATGATCTGCTGCGAATCCCTACTATTTTTTTTATTAATTTTTCTGATTATTTTTTGATAAAACAACCTTGCTATATTTACACTTCCTGAATGCGTTTTCTACATGGACCTTAGGAGCCTCCAGTGAAGTTTACGGGTCAAGGGTCACCTAGGAGTTATTTAAGGTCATGTAAAATTTAAAAGGTACATAAATTTGAATCGAGGGCAAGGGCAAAGGTTACATTCTACCTTGTGATTGAAAATCCTTCCCACAAACTGTAAACATGAAGTTGTTCAGGAACTATCCTTATGGTATTCGGGGTTGAGACAATGCAATGAGTCATTGTTAAACAATTACTTCAAATGCTACGACAAGCAAATAAGTTAAATGAGTATCATGAGGGGTGTATCCATGTACAATGCTCAGGAGAATAAAAGGTTAAGTCTTTAAGGTTATTTTGAAATCAGTGTTTAAATATGAATGCTTAAAGTGTGGCTTTGCATGCATGGCAGTGGAGAGGCATTCACTGCAAAATGCGAAACACTAAAGAATCGAGGAGTATTTCGGCATAAATAGAATGAACTCTGTGTTCGCCTTCTTCATTTACCAATTTAATGCTTGCTTGTTGCAGAGAGTTTGTCATCTTAAAACTAAATAACCAGTGGTAGGGTTCATATGTGTTATGAACTATAAAAAGTTATGGTCGGCTCTTCATCATTATTGCAATAATTCTATTTGAACTATGCCCTGAGAATTAGAGACAGATGTCTCAATAAAAATTAAATATTGGGGGAGGGAAAATTAAAATTTTTGCAAAAACAAAAGATAAGATTTCTGTTATATTGCAGAATATTTTTATTTTATATTAAACTATTTAATTGACAATGTAAAATTATTAAACTGAGCATTTGGCATTCTTGCCTAGATGTCTTTCGAAAAAATTGAAACCAAATGGCAAATCGCAAGTACAATACAGGCTGGGGAAAAAAACTAAATTAAGCAAATGGAGTTGTGTGACATTGATTATCAAACCGAGCAAGTGTGTTCCGGTGTCCAAAAGTGAGTGGTTAAGCTTTTCAGTAAGTGATGAAAAAAGTTACTAAAGTGTGTTTTTGAAGAACACTTTGGTGAATTATGGTGACATTATTATGAGCCTTTTCATTGCTATAGCCTAAATGATTAGTATCGCCCAATGTATGGAGATAATGCATCATAATATTTTCAGTAATGAAGCCTTGTTTATGCATCATATGGATGTTTTGTGGAGCCTATTTTGAGAGGGCATTTGTTTTTAGACTGGTGTGTGGGCTGGCAGATTATTTATACATTGTAACTCACAAGACCGGGTCAATAAATTTTGAAGTGAGCAGGCTCAGTTTTATAAATTGTATTGAAACATCTACCACAGATTAACAGTTCATGGAAAAAAGGACAAACCCATAAACTGTTAATTTACCTGTCAATTCCATAAGTCAGTATGAATTATAAATCTGCTATCATTTACTTGTACAGAGTTAGTAGATATAGATATGCTGGTCAAAATGTATTGTGACAAACTTTGAACATTAAAACGATATACCAGGTAATGCTGGTGTGAGCATCATATTAGCACTCTGATCAATGAGTTCAATGTTGGATCTAATGCTGATGCAGTCAACAACCACTTATATTGTGGGGCTTTGTGTGCAGTTCATGTCAAACTGTTGGCAAAAGATATAGTATTTGTTTACCTTTATCTATAAAGCTTTCACTCATTGGAAAAAATGTATCAATAATTTTGGTATGTTTGACCTTCCGTCCAGGAAAAGAGCTCCAGGGACATCAATGATCAATTCATCAACAGATACTCAGTGCCAGAAGTACTACTACCAAAGCACAGCACTGCACTGTGATTCTTGAGGATTAATTCTCTGATTTGAGGAATCAATTTTTTTCATTTCATGTACCGTCTTATCTTTTACAACCCTAATTTTTGCTATTAATCATTCTGTAAACTGCAGGGCCACCTTGGAAATCAGTGCTTGTCACTGAAGGGCTACCGCCAAAGACAAAGAAAAGCTTAAATTTAAAAAAAAATTTTTAGCCAAATTTAATGCTATTTTTCACGGTTTTTCATAAAAAAACACTCCTACAGCAGGGATGTGATCTTCATGTGACAGGCTCTAGTGTAAATCAGTTTTGATAATATTTTTAACAGCCATATTCAGCTGACTTGCTAAAGGAAAATTTATCAAATTTAACAAATTTAAAGTATTGGAACCTATCCCACGTACCAGTGTTAGAATGCATTGTCCTGGTTCATTTAGTCAAAATGCATTAAAAACCACTGACCCCATTACAGACTTCTTCAAAGAGATTGGCAAACCCACCCTCAAGTCATCTTTAATGTGGACTGAATAAATTCTTGGTTGATGTATTAGTTGCCTTTACGTCGGTGTGCAAACTTTTTT